>APFE030300984.1:190661-302456 GCA_000404065.3 Pinus taeda | reverse complement strand
TTTAAGAATAGATAGGGTTAGTTAATGCTAGGCCATCGAGCTCCCCTCATGCTGGAGGAGGAGTCTCAAGTAGTTTGATTTTTGTTTTCCTATATATAGGAGAAAC
This sequence comes from Pinus taeda, assembly GCA_000404065.3. Classification (NCBI taxonomy): domain Eukaryota; kingdom Viridiplantae; phylum Streptophyta; class Pinopsida; order Pinales; family Pinaceae; genus Pinus; species Pinus taeda. The sequence goes on along the minus strand of APFE030300984.1, from coordinate 302,350 downwards.
TCTGATGTAAGTGAGGTTGGAGATTTTTATAAAAAACAGAGTTTTCATATTGGCTTATGTAAAGGACTTTGACAGTAATAGAAAGGATACTTTTTCTTCCCAAGATTCATCTTGTGTTTCAAATGCTCAGAGTATATGTGGTTTGGTCTTTATTCTTCTTTTTTTACAGTTCATTAAACATGCAATCACTCTGAATTCACCTAGTGCTCAGACTTTCTGTGTATGTTTATTGAGTTGAGGTTCTGCTTGGTAAATGTTTTGAGCATTGAGACATTATATGCCTTGGTTTCCATGATTGAGTAGCTACTTGTTTACTGCAAAAGTGTATGACTCCATGAGCCCAATGGGTGAAGCCTAATTTTGTTGTTCCCACCAGCTTAAATTTCATATACTGTTTAAAGAGTTAGCCATCTTTTCTTGCCCTTAATGCATATCAAAAATCTATGAGAGAGCCCTCTTTGACTAAGGAGGCTAAACCTTAGTCTAAAGCCTGGTCTGAAACAGTTTCATGAGATCTTATTAAGTAGCAGCCCTTAGTACTGATTTTATGATAACACTATATACCATAGTAAAACAACTTGCAGTAAATGCGAAAACATATCCAATTGGAACAATTGTTGTAGTTGTAACAATTGCACAAAAAAATGGTTCACAATATACAATACAAATTAAAGATGAAAATTTTGATGAAAATAGAGAAATGGTACCATCAATTACATTACATTTTTTTTTATATTACTATTCTCATTCTAAATTTCATTATTGTTTCAAATAATAAAAAACAACTTTTGTTGTCTTGTATTAAACTTCCAGCTATTCAAAACATTTGCACCACTCTACAATGAAATCGAACAACAATTGTGAAAAGGAAATTTTCCAATCATGCTATTCAAAAACCTAACAAACAAGAAATATGTCAAAGAAATAACTCTTCAAAAAATGCAATCAAAATTCATCAAAACGTTGAATACAGAAGTAGTAGAAGATGTGAGAAAATTGAGCCCCCTCAGAATCTTTGTAAGTACACATGAAAAAATAATTCTACTTCTCGAATCTCTATATGCAATTGTTTTTTCATTTTCACATATACTAATTATCCTCCTTATGAACAAATAGAAGGAACATTGACAACTACAAGCATTTACTCTATTCCTTTTGAACCTATTTGTGTTGAATGCAATTCACCAATACCACCCTCTAAAATGATAGAAGACACAGTTGTTAACTGTTTTCTACGAAAATTTATGAAAATTTGAAATATTTTCAAACTTGAAATCAAATTCCATAGTTATGTTCATCAATTCATGATGAAATTTTCTATTCAAAATTCCTACACAATCAATCATGGGAAATTCTAGTAATTGTTTTTCATTGATCTTACTATATATATGTGGGGCCATGCATATTTATTTATTTTGCATGAGTTTATATTGTTTCCAGTAGCCATGGTAACTACCATGGAAACTTTGATCTATCTTTTAATGGTATTTTTGACACTAAGGTTTGAGACAGGTTTTCAAGAAAAAATAGCGAAGATGAGTAAAACTATTTTTTTTGGAATTGAGAGCCATGCATGTTATCTTTCTACAACTAATTTCACGGATTGCAAGGTCTCTGTTCATATGTGTTAATATCTGTTGCATATTCTTTAATATTATATTAAATAATTACTTGTTCCATTTTTAGAATGTGAGTTGTTTTTATATCACAAGTACGTTCCATTTTAAGAATGTGGGATGTTTTTAAATCACTTCATTATTTATTATTATATTTTTTGGCACAAATTAAACACTTATATTTATGCATTTAATTTTTTGAGATGAGACATATCAAGTGGAAAAGAAAATAAGAAATTGATTTCATCTAGTTGATCTCTGCAGATCTTGATCAATGTAGCTTAGGCTATGAAAGTTCCAAATCATCAATGTTTCTAGCTCAAGCAATGGTACAATTCCACATCGAACACATCTACTCATATAGTTACCTATAAAAACAACGTTTTTGGAGATTATTCATGTGGAAGTGTACCCCTTGGAGTCTAGTAAATATGGGAAACTATTACAAAGAACACATTCCATGGAAACTATGTTTATTGAGACGATTGAGAGCATATCCTCTCTAAAAACAACCTATGTGTGCCTACAAGAATCCCATTCACCATATCAATCTAAGATGCTTTATCAAGCTAACAAAGTAGTCATTTCATACCTCAAAAAGTTGTCCGACTTGATGCAGTCCTACAGAAAATTCCATGAAATAAGACACATTAGTTCGTTCAGTCAAACAATTCAGGTCATCTATGACAAAATAATTTAGGAGGGTTATGAGGTTGTTGTCAAGGATATCCATAGTGAACTAAAAAAAATGAGTGTTGAGATCGAATCCCTTAAGAAAAATATGAGGGGATCAATGACTAAGAAGACAAACAAAGAAGAAAAGCCTGAATTGAAACAACATGTAGACAACACCAGAGATCATCACATTGTAGTCTAAGGGTGTGGAGTGTTTGAATCTCCTTACCCGCAATCGGTTCATTCCAACATGTTGGATGTCAAGGAAACTTCTAAAAACCTCACGTTACTCCTAATTTCCCTCAACAAGGATTCCAAGAGGGATATCACCATCATTGTTAATTCAATTGAATGAGGAGTAAAAAGCCCAAAATAATCTCATATGGAATATGAATTGAAATCTTATGTGTGTCAGAAGATGTTCACAACATTCAAAAATTAAAGAGGCTCCTATGTGAGTGAGAATATTTCTTTGCTCCTAGAACTAGACAAGCATAGGTAGGATTGCTTCATAGAATTTTTTCACATGCACTTGATACAAGCTATGCAACATTTGAACGTATTGGTCGACTGAGATTCTTTGACCATGAATTTTATGCTAAAATCACTTGACATAAAGTTTTCCATGAATCAAGATTACTAAAGGTTTGTTCTGCACACAATTGAGTTCTAGTATGCAGTTATGGTACCCAATGTTCTACTAGATAGTTCTGGTAGCTAATGTCACATAGCTCTCCGCAATCCACTTATTATGTTTTTATTGTTTTTCACTTTAATTTACCTATATTTAAACTAAGTGGTAGGGAATAACTACTATGTAGCACTTGTTTTTTATGTAATGAAATAATATTTAATATTTGTTTGATTTTAAGTTATATTTAAATAATCAAATTGAAATTTTTGTTGACACCTAATCCTCTGCGATTGGGTGAATTTGGAAGGTGAACAGTCATCAAGAAGATGAACTGAGCAGTCACATTCTTTGTATATAACAATAGCTACCTAATGAAATAAATTGTATCAGTTTTCTGCCAAACTGGAGTTACTCCTGGCCTAACATGGTGTCAGAGCACAGGTCCACAGGTCTCAATTTGGCATTCTTTTACCACTGTAACTCTTGTCAGTTCTGCCATAAATCCTGCCAGAACTTGAGAATTTTCTCTCTATGTGAAGCTGAAACCGATTTTAATTCTAGGTGGTGTACATTCCAAGCTCCAGCATGAATTCTATGTGTGTCAAAAATCTCCACCATTTATGCACACGCTACATTGAATGCTGAAGCATCTCTATGAAGTATTGAAGACCGTGTGATGAATGGAGCGTGATTCTCTATGTTGACTAGTTTAACCATTGAATGGAGCATTGAGTCTGTGCATAAATCTTGTATGTGCGTTTTGAGAGCTGTGTGTGAGTACAATGACTTGAGATATGTGCTCTAATATTGCATTTGACACTGTTGGTTCAGAGTGTGAATTATATGGTTCGTAAGGAATACAAAACGTTGAATGTACGCTGGTGACTTGCGACAGCCGAGTTCGTGCTGTCTATATGCATTGGCAGTGGTTCATCACTGGTTCATGTTGGTTTGTATATATTAATGCTGGTTCGTATATATATTGGTAGTTTAGCACTACTGTGGGTTGTATTAATGTTGTGGTTTATATGAGCTATGCGCTGTGGGTATATAGTATGCGTTATATGGTATCGACTGTTCAAAGTAGTAACAACCTGGTATATGGTATATGGTAGAGTGCGGAAGGTTTTTTGCATTCCCATTTGATTTGAATGCTATATATTAATGGTATATATTGATTGGCAATGGTGATCTAGCACATTTTTTTAGTATGTCCTTAAAATGACTTTAACGCTGTCCCATATTTTAAAAACTGTCCAGCACTTTAACACTGCCATATTTGTATTACTGGCTTCAAAGTCTAGAGAATCAAAGGGATTTATGGTGATTTTTTAGTCTTTTCAGTGAACTTTGAAATTGTAATACCGTTGTTGCTCCAACTTTGTAGAGCTCGCGGTTGATGCCGTTGCTGCTCCAACTTTGTAGAGCTAGTGGTGAATGATTGATTATTTTTAAACAACCAAAATTATTTCCCACAGAAATTTTTTGAGTACAATTTCACTATATATCAGCAGAAGTGTTTTTTTACAGAATGCATTCAATCATCTCTATCATAGGAATAGTTCTCACTGGCAAGGAGAACTATCCTGATTGGTCCCGGATGATACAACACACCCTCATCTTCAATGAGTTGTGGAAAGGACTGTTTGTCGGAGAAGGAGACAGTGACCCAAAAAAGCCTACCTCAGACAAAGAGCTTGCCATTTGGGAAAACGAGAACAACAAAGCTTATGCACTAATCACAGCATCTGTAAATAAAGAGGTGAGTCACCATATTTCATCATATTCAACTGCCTTCGAAGCTTTACAAAAGCTGAAAGAACTCTATGACTCACATTCTGCACTTGAAGTCGTCCAACTCATGATTAAACTCTTCACTCTTGAACTGCAAAATAATGATCCTCTTGCTCTTACATCTGAAATAAAGTCTATAATGCATGATATCAAATCCACTAAGGTTGAGCTGGATATCTCTCTTATTGCTTTTCTCAAGGCACTTTATCCTACATACTCCAATTATCTTGAGTCTTTGCAAGCAAATGGAAATCGCAAAGATATAACCTTTGACTCTCTTGTGAAAAAGTTTGCTGAAAGAGAAAAAGCCTTTGGAAAGAAGACAACCCCTAAATCTTCTGAAGAGGCTGTGTCCCTTGCTCATAAAGAAAAGCATCCTGGTCAAGATTCTACAAGAGGAAGAGGTGGACGAAGAGGAAGAGGAAGATATTTCAGAGGCAGGGGGGGCAGACATTCTCAAGAAGAAAATGAAGATTTACACTATATTCGCTGCAAAAGAAATGGATCACATGATGCCTCTACATGCAAGCTAGCATGGGACAAAATTGAGCAGAGAAGAAACCAACAGAAAGGTAAAACTGATGATACAGACAAAGGTAAAGCACCTGAATCCGCTCACTATGTTGAGGTACAATGTAACATTGGAGTAAATGAAGATTTGTTTAATACTTCACTTGCTTCCTAGAAAAATTATTGGCTACTTGATTCAGGAGCAACCTGTCACATGACTCATAGAAAAGATTTTATTGAAGATTTCACTGACAATGTTGATGGAGTAGTATACTTTGCAGATCAGTCAAAAATCAAGCCATCAGGGCTTGGCACAATCAAGCTTAAACTGCCTAGTCTCTCAGAATTTCTTCTCGATCATGTTCTATATCTCCCACAGCTCAAGAGAAACTTGCTGTCCTTGGTCCACATCCACCAGCAAGGTCACTCCATTCATATGTTTGATGGCAAGGTTGAGGTAAGAAAAGCATCTGATCACTCACTTGTCATGAGGGGAATAGAAGAAGAAAGGCTTTTCAAACTGCAAGGAACATCTGCTCATGCACAACATTTCTCATATATTTCTCATCTTGAAGAAGGTACACTTCCATCAAGTTTATTATGGCATGCTAGATTTGGACATTTAAACTATGACAGTCTCTGCTTATTGAAGAAAAATGGTGTTGCTGGTTTGCCTACAATTTCTAGGAAACATAAGCAATGTGATGCTTGCATTCTAGGAAAGCATAGCAAACAGTCTTTTCATGATTCACATTCAAGAGCACATAGGAAGCTTGAACTCATTCATTGAGATTTATGTGGTCCAATGCCTGTTCCTTCTGCAAATGGAAATAAATATATCATGACATTTATTGATGACTACACCAGAATGTGTTGGGTTTATTTATTGAAGAACAAATCTGATGCTTTCCTAACATTCAAGAATTTCATAAATGGATTGAAAATGATGCACAATCTCATATTGGGTCTATTCGCACTGATAATGGAAAAGAATATACATCAAATGAATTTGAACACTATCTTCGCCAACATGGGATCAAACATCAAACAAATGTGCCTTATAATCCCCAACAAAATGGTGTAGCTGAAAGGATGAATAGAACAATATTGAATATGGTACAATCCATGCTCTTCTTCAAAAATGTAAAGATAATGTTTTGGGTTGATGTTGTTCTATGTGCTGCATATATAAAGAATAGATGTCCATCTAATGCTATAAGAAACCAGACTCCTTATGAATTATGGTATGGACATGTTCCTTCGATAAAACATCTCAGGATCTTTGGTTCCACCTATTATGCTTTGATACCAAAGGTACATAGAAACAAACTTGGTGCTAGAAGTCATAAGTGTATCTTCCTGGGGTATTCAAACACCTCCAAAGCATACCGCATCTATGATAAAGTAAATAAAAAATTTGTTATATCTAGAGATGTAATTTTTCTTGAATCATCCAAATATGACAATGTTGTTGAGCAGCAACTTGATCCCTTGGATAGATTCGCAAAAACGAAATCATTTCAAGAATTTAATAATCAGATTCCACATCTTGAAGGGGGGATTCCTATACTAGATCAACATGTGGAATCTTCTTCTTAAGAATACTCTCCCCCGACTGAAACTCCAACAACGGATGATGCTTTAAGTGATGTAATTGATAGAATTGGGAGACTCAATCTTGATTCACTCCCAACTCAATAGACAGAGCAGCCTGGACCATCTCAGAAAGGTCCCCCAAAGTTGCTGACAAAGACACTTGAAAGTGTTCATCCTGATGAAATTGGAAAAATAGGAACCAGAAATGCAAATCGACAAAATGGACATGATGTAGATGACTCTAATTCACCTATTGATATGGATGTTTCTTATGATTGTGAAATGAACTTGTCTACAGATTTTGAACCAACTTCCTTTAAAGAAGCTGCTTCTCATGATGAATGGAAAGAAGCAATGCAAAAGGAGTATGATGCCCTCATAAAGAACGGCACTTGGAAGCTGGTTGATCCTCCATTTGGAACCAAACCAATTGGCTGCAAGTGGGTCTACAAGAACAAGTACAAAGCTGATGGCTCACTTGACAAGCACAAAGCTAGGCTTGTGAAAAGGTTTTGCACAGAAGGAAGGGGTCCATTATGAGGAAACTTTTGCCCCCACAGCAAAATGGGCCACCATCCGGACACTCTTTGCACTAGCAGCTCAGAACGGTTGGAAAGTCCATCAAATGGATGTAAAAACTGCCTTCTTGAATGGAGATCTAAAAGAAAATGTTTTTATGTCCCAGCCTGAAGGATTTGCTGTGAAAGGACATGAACATAAAGTATGAAACTTGTGAAGTCCTTGTATGTCCTCAAACAAGCACCACGAGCTTGGTATGAAAAGCTAACTGAGCATCTTCTGAAACTCAACTTCAATCATTTTGATCTTGATGATGCAACTTTATTTGTCAAGAAAGTTGGAAAAACAGTTGTATATCTTGTGGTATATGTAGATGATCTTTTAATGACAGGGAACAATGAAAGTTATATTGCATCCATAAAGAAAGAATTAGGAAAAATCTTTGAAATGACTGATTTGGGCTATGTTCATTACTATCTTGGCATTGAAGTAACCCAACATCAAAAATCCATATTTCTTTCTCAAAAGAAATACATTGGAGATTTGTTAAACAGATTTGGCATGACAGAGTGCAATCCTCTTTCTACTCCAATGGAACAAAACTTAAAGCTCACATCTATTGAAGGAAAGGAATTTGAGGATGCAACAAAGTATAGACAGCTTGTAGGAAGCCTCATCTATCTTACTACTACTAGACCAGACATTTCATTTGTTGTTGGAATCCTCTCCAGGTTTATGCAAAAGCCTTGTGAGGGACATTGGTCTGTTGCAAAAAAAAGAGTTCTAAGGTACTTGAAGGGAACTCAAGACCTTGGAATCAAGTATACACAGGTGGACGACTTCAGCTTGATTGGATACTCTGATTCAGACTTCGATGGAGACAAAGAAACTGGAGTATCTACTTCAGTATATGCTATGAGTCTTGGATCAGGCGCTGTCTCTTGGAGATCACGCAAACAATCAGTTCTAGCAGATTCCACAACAGAAGCAGAATACGTGGCAGCAGCTGAAGCAACAAAAGAAATTGTGTGGCTCAGAAAAATTCTTGAAGATTTGCTGGTAAAACAAGTACAATCAACTCCACTCATGATTGACAACACCTCTGCAATAAAGTTGGCCAAGAACCCAAAGTTCCATGATCGTACAAAGCACATCAATACTAAATATCATCTGACCCGACATCATGTTGAGGGCAAAACAATCCATATCCGTCATTGTTCCACAAATGAGCAAATTGCACACATCTTCACCAAAGCGCTTGGATGAGAAAAGCTTGAAAGATTCAGAACGATGCTTGGACTCACCAACATCCCTTCAGATTAAGGGGGGGAATGTTGACACCTAATCCTTAGCGATTGGGAGAATTTGAATATGAACAGTCATCAAGAAGATGAACTGAACGATCACATTCATGTATATAATAGATAGCTACCTAATGGAATATAGGAATCAGTTTTTCTGCAGTTACTCCTGGCCTGACAGAATCACAGGTGAGGAAGATTTCTCTTCCTCCCCTAAAATTTGCATGTCGGAACCTTTGCGTAGTTGCTAGTAGAAGTACTCCCGAGTAAGTGGTTTATGATATAGTCAAACTCGGTGGCTGTTTGCCTTGACGGTATATCCAGATCTATCAATGGTGGTTAGAGTAAGGGTTCCATTATTTTGTACCTTTTGGATTTCATATGGCCCTTGCCAACGAGTCTAAAGTTTTCCGGGAAAATCCTGAAACCTGGAATCGTATAAAAGCGCCCAGTCTCCTTCGCGGAAGACTTTATTTTTAATAAGAGCATCATGCCATTTAGCTTGCTGTTGTTCGATTAATGCAGTTTTTTGGAGGGCAGAGAGCCTAACTTCATCTAGCTCATTGATCTGTTGTAATCTATTAATCTGTGCTTCGTTTAAATCTAGGCCGACTTCTTATGTTATTCGTAGAGTTTGGATTTCAAATTATATGGGAAAAATGGGTTCCTTTCCAAACACATTTTGGTATGGTGAATAGCTGGTAGTGCTTCTCCATGTTGTTTTGTAAGCCCACAAGGCTTCTGGTAGTCTTGCAGCCCAGTCGCGTCTATGTGACGCAATGGTTTTTGTTAAGATTGCCTCTATTATTTTATTGCTGCTTTCTACTTGACCATCTGCCTGTGGATCGTATGGAGAGGTGATTTTGTGCTGGATATGATAATTTTTTAGTGTTGTAGCAATCTTGTTACCAACAAATTGTGGTCCACCATCTGTAATTATATCTCTTGGAAGCCCATAGCGCACAAATATATGGAACAGGAACTGTATGACAAAATCCTTTTTAGCTCTCAGTAATGCCTCTGCTTCAACCCATTTGGTGACATATTATGTTGCCACCAAAATATACATTATCTAGTTCAAGGATGGGTTAATTGGTCCAACAAAATCAAGGGCCCATCGCTCGAATGGTTCAATAACTAGCTGTGGATTCAAGGGCATTTCATTAGACTCACTAGGGTGTCCTACTCTTTGGTAGTTGTCACAGGTTTGAACGAACTTCTTTGCATCTCTGAAGATTGTGGGCCAATAATACCCTATTTGCAAGACTTTATGCCCAGTTCTATGATTGGAGAAATGTCTGCCACATGGTCTATCATGACAGGCTTTTAAAATATCAAAAATGTCATCCTCGTGGATGCATCTCGTGATGTGTATATCTGCCCCTGCATCGAACAGGTAGCCCCCAATCCAAGAAAATCGAGCACTTCGCTAGGATATATATTTTCATTCATTGGGGGTCAGATGTTTCGGTAACTTACCTACTACTAAGTAATTTGCAACATCAGCATACCAGGGTGTTTTAACAGTGACAACAAACAAATGCTCATCTGGAAAATGATCTTCAACTGCTACTGTGTCCACTGGTTTTGGCATTCGCGAGAGAAAGTCAGCTAGAAGATTTTCTTTCCCAGGTCGGTCCTTGATTGTAATATCAAATTCCTGCAGTAAAATCAGCCATCTAGTTATTCTACCATTTGTGATTGGTTTATTTGCTAGATATTTTATGGCAGAGTGATCTGTATACAAGATAACAGGATATCCAGTAATGTAATGCCTGAACTTATTGATAGCATGTATTATAACTAGAATTTTTTTTTTAGTAACAATATAATTTGATTCAGTAGGAGATAAATTCTTGCTAATATAATAAATTGTGTATGGTTTTTTGTCTTCTTCTTGCCCAAAAACGGCTCCAATAGCTGTATCTGAGGCATCTGATGAAATTTGAAATGGTAGGTCCCAATTTAGTCCTTGAAGGACTGGGGCTATGGACACAAGCTTCTTCAGATCCTGAAAAGCACAGTCACATTTTTCTGTCCAAAGAAAGTCAACATTACCTGTCAGTGCATATAGAGGAGCAACAATATGCGAAAGATGTTCTATAGACCTTCTATAATAACCAGAAAATCCAAGAAAATTGCGTACCTCTGTTTGAGTGGTAGGAGTAGGAATTAGCAAAATTATTTGAATTTTGGCTGCGTCTACCTATATGCCAGCTGCTGAGATATAATGGCCTAGGATAAGTCCTTCAGTCATCATCATATAACATTTTTCATGGCTCAAACAAATCCTGGTGGGAATGCAGCAGTACAGGACTTTTTCCAGTGTGTCTAATGTTGGGTCAAAATAATCTCCGTATGGTGTAAAGTCATCCATGTATACTTCAAGCCCTTCATTTATTAAGTCTAAAAAGATACCGAGGATAGCCCTTTGAAATGTGGGAGGAGCATTACATAAGTGAAAAGGTAGAACTTTGTAGGAAAATGTTCCCCAAGGACAAGTAAAAGTGGTTTTGTCTTGGTCTTCAGGAGCAATCTGAATCTAATTGTATCCATTTAAGTCATCTAAGAAAGAGAAAAATATCTTTCTTGCCAAAGTGTCTAATACTTGGTCAATAAATGGAAGGGGAAAGTGGTCCTTTTTTGTTGCTTTATTTAGCTCCTATAATCTACACAACTCCTCCACTTTCCATTCTTCTTTGGTACCACAACAAGTGGAGAGACCCATTTACTATCAGAGATAGGGTAGATAAAGTTGACATCTAAAAGTTTTTGAAGTTAAGCTTTTACAATGTCTTTTAGATGAGGTTTGAGTCTCCTTTGCGGTTGGCGAATAGGTCTCACATCCTTTTCTATGTAAATGTCGTGTGTACATAACTAAGGATCAATTCCTTTCATATCAGGGTAGTCCCATGCAAATTATTCTTTATATTTCCTCAATAGTTGGATGAGCTTCTCTTATTGTTCAGAAGTCAGGCTGGCATTAATGTTTAAAGTCTTTCCTGACTCAATTTCTACAATTTTGTTATTTGAAACAGAAGTAGTGGGTATTGTTTTCTGGTGTGTATCTTTAAGAGGATCTTCTTCTAATTCATTATCATATGCTACTTCTATCATGTGACATTGTATGTGGGATCTGGGTTTAGCTTGGCTAATAAAAATGTTAATGGCATCATCTTCTGTTTGGTCTTTGAAATCAATGACCTCTTTTATAGTTAATGGAGATCTAATATTTTCAGTGAGGTATGATACAGGATGATTGTTAGTTTTTATTATTGTGACACTTGGCTGCGCTGGAGGGTATAAAGCTAGGTTCTTGATATTTTCCCCTCTAATTATGGTCATATTGCCTTGTCGGAAGCCAATATAATCATCGGCAGTTGCAAGCCAAGGTCGACCTAAAATCAATGGATGTCCATTAAGTCAGTTTTTGGTGTTTATTATCAGAAAGTTGGTCGGATACTCCCAGGAGTCAACGAATACTATGGCATCATGTAGTGTGTCCTCTAGCCTAACCATAGATCAGTAAGCCAATTCTAATAAAGTAGAGGTCGGTTCTACTGATGTAATGCCCTGTTTTTGGCAAGTGGTAGTTGTTAAGATATTGATTGCAACTCCTAGATCAACTAAGGCATTTGAGAAAGTTTGACCATAGATTTGTACAGTTACTATTGGATTTCCTGGGTCTTCGTACTTAACGGGTGTTTATTTTCCTGATAGTAAGTTGGATAGAGTGCCAACTACTTGGACTCTTTGATTATTCGTTATTTTCCTCCTTGGTTTCATTATACATAATTCTTTGATAGTCTTTTCATATCGGGATGTCTTGAATGGCTTGGAGGAATGGAATTTTTACGTACAGGTTTTTTAGTTCTCCTAGAATGTCAAAATTAGGATATTGTATAGGTCGAGGTATAATTAATCGTTCTGGGAATGGGGGAGAGGATGTGGTTGCTTGATTATGGATTCATTGTCTGGTCACATCCTCTTCTTGTGGTGATTGTTCTATAGGTAACTAATTTTCACTTTGAGCTGTTTTATGTCCCTCTATTTCGGTGATATGCCCAGATATTAATTGAAGGTCATTACGCTCCCTTAGATCGATTCCTATTTCTAGTGTTTCAACTATTTGGATAGATTGGACCAATTTATTATTCGGATTAGGGTTGGGTTGGGCTAGGAGTTGTGGTCTTAATTTAGGCTGGGGGTTTTGTTGTAAGACTGGCCGTGTAGGTTGAGGGAGTGGGATGGTTCCTATTGGCTGATTCATCAGTCTTTGCCAGTTTGTCTTCCAGGCTTGACTTTTGAAGTAGGAGGGGTCCATTGTGCTGGATATACATTATTTTGCCAATATGGTGGGGTATAGGGAAAATTTGGCCAATTGGGTTGGCTTGGTTGATTCGGCCATGGAGATGACGAAGGGAATGACTATTGTGACCAATTCGAGAATGGAGGTTGATTTTGCCACATTGTACTATATTGTTGAGCATGATATTTTGGAGGTTGAAAAGAAGAAGCTGGATCTGAAAACATACCCGATTGTCATGGCTACCATTGACGGCGTTGATTGAGTAGATACACCGATTCTAGCTCTTCTTCTGCTTCCTTATATACTACTTTCAATCCAGGAAGTGAGGGACAACTCTCTGTAGAGTGATCTTTTGTACAAATGGTGCAAACTTGGACTGCATCTAACGGACACTCCTTATGGTTGTGTTTCTTTCTGCATCTGGGACAAAATATTGCTAGATTCTGTTCTGCCTCTGCTTGCCTTTGTTTGGCCTGCATAATATCAAATTGTGTTTTTAGTGTCCCCAATATATCAGTTTTAAAATTTTCTAACAAATTTCCAATTTCTGTACAAGTTAGTCCTTCTGCCGAAATTCTATTATCTCTTGCAAACTGATCATGTTCTGCTAGTTTTAGTCTTGTGCTGCCTCTAGAACTCCTAGTACATAGATTAATAATGTCAGCAAATCTCCTGATAAATATCTCCTTTTCCCATAATATTTAATGTTTCAATCCACTGCTCCTTCATTCCGTTAATTAATGTTGTTTTTAATACATTATCAGGTAAGGGTGATGATGCATAAGGAGATCTCTGAAGATTATACTGGAAACGTTCAACATACTCCTCTAATGTTTCATTTGGTCTAACTACCATTTGGAATATTTCATCTTTTAACTCTCTAGACCTACAATAATCCTGATATTTTTTTTAAAAGATTCCTTCATTCGATCCCAGTTATTTATAACACCACCACCCAATCCCATAAACCATCCTAAAGTAGCCCCTTTTAATGTAGAGGGAAATAATTTCAGTTTCTGGGGATCGGTGGTATAGTCATATCCTCTACACAACATGTCAAATTCAAACAGGAATGCATCTGGATCCTTTGATGTAAGGCCATGAAATGTGGGGATATGTTGTAGAGGAATTACTTTCATAGGTGCATTAGCTGCAGTATCCACAATGGGGTATTGCATTGTAGAGGTTTGGGTGTTTGGCTGGTTTTGGGCCATTTGGTCAAATATATGCCAATAACCTTCTGGGATATCTAGGAGGGTATTCCTAGGTTGTCGAGGGGAAATGGCTTTAGCAGGAATGGCTTTGACAACACTTCCTTTATCTGGGATAATGAAAGTACCTAATGTCTAGGGAGATTCAGGTTCTTCAGCATTGCTATAAATTATTTTCCTAGCACTTCCCTTGTCTGGATTTCTTAATGTCTGAATTACCCCAAGAGGAGATCTTGGTTCTTTAGTTTTTCTTGTCTCTCCTCTTCCTTCACAGAGGTTGCTAATATTCCCTTCTTGCAATGGTTCTAGCCTAGAATTTTCAATTTCTTGAAAGAATTTCTCTTCGGTTTGATTGTACACGTCAGCAAAGGCTATAGATGGTGATCGTATGGCCTGAAGGGAACTAGTAGGCTGTCTCGAAGCAACTATTTTAGGTCCTACTGAAGGCTGAGATTCTGCTTTCTTAAGGATTTCGTTTATAAAGGTCTCGGCCAAGGGTCACTAGCCCCTTAGCTTTATCAGGCTTGGGTATAGGTTGGGGTTCCTTTTTGGCTTTTTCTGCTTAGTCGTGCACACAAATCAACTGCTAAGTTCTACCCAAACAAAACAACAACAAATCTGTAGGAAAGAGGGCTAGGGAGCAGGGCTATTACATACTCCACACGCAGGTTCTTACCTTCTGTTTTTAAAACCCAATTCTTTCCTAGTAGGCTCTTACACTACTCTAAAAAGAGAGACAAATGGCTACACTCTTTCCTTGACAACGACACCAAAATGTCGAGTCAATTAAAGGGTCTTTTTCACCTCTAATTACCTCACATTAACTTGTTAATCCATGAACTTTTTGTTATTTCAAAGAGTGTCTCAGTTTGAGGCTATCATCTATCAGAGTAATGCTAGTAGTATAGTGCTCAAAATACAAGAGTAAATGGATGCTTAAAACAAGATCTACTTACAGTAAAGCACTTTAAGGTTGAAACCATGCATTTGGAAAACTAAGAAATTTATCAGTCAAGGGTCCAGTAACAGTAACTCATCCCTCTATAAACTAATGTAACTAAAGAAAATCAAGGAACATATAATCAATCTAGGGGCTAGACCAAAAATATCAATGCCCACTACAGTTTCAGATCGTTTTGCACACCAAAGCAATGATAACGCAAATAATCAAGAAATGGAACAACAACTAGGGAATGGAACAACAACTAGGAAATGGAATATCAAATAATTCTTATAAACAACAACACCTCAATCTTCAGAAATAAATGCAACAATCGTATCCTACATAAGTCAGGTAGCAGTCTTTACTCTAAGAGTAAATCGTACAACACACGAAAATAGAACGACAATTGATTAGCAATGAAATATAGAACAATACTCAAAGCCAAATGTAAGTGCATGATAAACCAAGATAAATAACACACATGGCATGCCTTAATACTGAGAAAAGTAGTAATCTGATTTCGATACCACCAATATCAATCTTAGTTATAAAGAATAACGATTGTAACTTGTAATAGAACAACAATCTCAATTGAACAACAGTCGTGATTAAATGTAAACCATAGATGAATACAGCAATACCAACTTATGAATGTTACAACATGGTTACTTTGCAATTGAACAATGATAACATTCCATAAAGACCAGCAATATTATATTAATGATTAAAGGAACAACAATGTGTTACAGCGCTAGAGTGAACAATACAACATTCCTGCCACAGAGAACGAAATTGCTCAGTTAAACATAAATCAAATATAATAGAGCTGTGATGTAAAATAACAAAACATATCAGATTACCAAAAAAAGCTGATAATGGAAATCACACACAAACGAAAGTTAATAGTAGAGGAGCAAGTGTTCCACCAGGGGCAGGCCCTTAGCCTCCAGGGACACACCGCTTGAGATTAATCTAGGATCAAAGGTGAAACAACAACCCGGTTTATATTAAAGCATTAAAACAAATTTACAACGGATCACTTCTCAATGAGAGTCGATGATCAAAGTCTCAAATTCAGAGAAACGTTACATAGGAAAACGACAGCAGATCACCCCTAGGTTAGCGGTGCTGCCCCTTTTTATAACAGCTAAGGCAGAGATATCAATGATGCAAAAATAGTTAAAGTAGTGATCCCTCAAGATCAAAGGATCCTGAGGGATTCGCCAAACTATTAATTCCCAGTTATCCATTTTCTATCTTGCACCGAATCGATATCTCCATTTCCTTTCCTTGGCTAATATGCTTTAATTTGGATCGCCTTGTTTGCATGTGGTTCCCCACCAAAGGGATAGTAGCTAACTTGGCCTTGTCTTTTTCTTTGGAACGACAATCTTTCGTTTTTACCTTTTCTTGCATAAGAAATGGAAATTATTAATGTTTCTGTGTTGCATATTAATCCTACTGATTTTGTCATGATTTCTTATTATCTACCTAGTTCATGATGCAAAGGGGCTATGAGTTTTAATGAAAATATGCCAAAATAATCAACAAAAAAATACCTTCTTTAGTACTCCACAACCCACTGCTTTAGCAGGGAATTTTGGGGCCGTTAAAAGTACAAGACTCTATTTCGAGCCCTCTTCTATGGAACTTACATGACTGATCTCTGGTGTATGATCCACATAACCTACAACTCAGTAATGGCCCATTGCAACTCTGTTTAAATCTACTAGAAACATCCATATCAAAATCAAATCTATTGGAAACACCCATATCACCACCATCATTATCATCTTCAAAAACTGATAAATGGAGAGACAATATGTGTCTATCCTAAAGTTAGAACAACTATTATTCCTACCATACATGTGCATGATGTAACAGATCAAATGCAGCTGATCTCTTCTTCAACCCATCTTGGAAGCACTCATTGTTATTCCTTAGGCAATGCTTAATCACCACAATAATAACATCATGTGCAGACTCCTTCTATTATTCATCATGTTTCTCAACATTCTTATCCTCCACCTCTTGCAAGCCAAGAAGAAGTTTTGGCCAATAGGGAATTGCTTATGAACACTCCCATAAAGCTTCATGTGACACTTGGAATAAGGTTGATGTAAGTTTCTATCTTCTCCTTTCTTCAACACCATGTAATCTTCATTGTAGGTTCCTCAAGGATCCAAGATTACAAATTTTTCTGGTTGATAAATGGCTAATAGTAAATTTCTGAAGTGCTCGACATATTTTTGTGGGTTCCTTGTAACACTATAAAGCCTGTGCATTTGTATATGGGTTCTCAGGTATCTACACTTGCATGAGTTGGTCCTCACAAAGAGTGACACTAAGTTAACTCATGCGCTTAGTTCACGAGAGTGTGTTGAGGAAATGCTCTCTAAACACTGCAATAAAATATTTTCTCTACTTTCAAAGTAATTCTCCCTACTCTTTCTTGATGAGTCATATATCAAAATGCCTCTGGCCACAAGATTGTATAACTTATAGTTGTCTAGTACTTGCATTTTCTTGCATTAATGTAAATGTGTAGTCGGAGTGGTATTAAGAGTTCAAACGCGTATGAAAAATTGGGTATTTTATGTGCATTGTTTATTTTTTACTATTGTGAATATGCTTTGGGTTGTTTTCTAAGTTTGTAAGTGTTCGGTATTCATTGTGGGTTTTGTGACTTCTGTTGGGCATTGAAGGTTAAAGGCTTTGTGAGATAGTGTTGAAAAGAGAAGTTTAGGGTTCTATGGTGTATCATTAGTGCGTATCATATGTTGGGTTTGGTTTAAGAATTTTTGTTTGACATGCACCGATTTACGAAAAAGGTATGATCCATCTCCTTGCTAACCTTGGTTGTAGTCAGTTAACATGGCTATACCTAAACTACTCAATAATGGTTATCATCAATTTTAAGCTGGATGCAATTTCTAGGTGTAACTGATGGTCAAGTTACAAGGGTTGTCATGTTGTAATTATGGAACCTTTCAGAGTATTACCTCTTGGGTGGTAATTATTTTAGCTGATTGATCTTCTTATAATAGGTATTCAAGGCTCAATCATTCCAATATTTTTATTTATTTTTCAAATATCTCTTTGTAGATACTACTAAGCCACACTGATGTAAACCTAGGCCTCATAGTCATCGAATAGGGATCAATCCCATTGCTTATGTCTACAACACCAACATTTTATGAACTTTGTTTTTGGCTCAACATTTTTTAACTGCAATTGACCACTTACCTAATCTTTAACTGTAAGATATGCTTATTGGAGAAATAAGTTTCCAATTTGTAAGATTGGGTGAAATGAGTCATGAAATCAACAGGATGGGCTTTCACTTTATGGTCCTTGTTTCAACTCTTTCTTTTTGTGGGTTCTCTTTTATCGCATTGTCTCATTGGGGAAAATATTGTTCCTCTCCAACCACCAAATTACATTATAGGTTCTCTATGTGTTGTCATAGGATTGTTTGAAATTTGAATTTCCTTTTTGTTTCTTGCATTCATCTAAAATTATTAGATTATTTGAAATCTTAACATTCATTCTGTTTAAAGTATTTGTCTAATTTTATAGTTGTATAAAATAGGTTTGGGCAATGTACTCAATGGGGACCAATTGAATTTTCTATTGTTTTAAATTATTTGTAGCACTAGTGTAAGCCTCTTTATGTATATCATACTAATAGTCATTGAGGGTAGTCGTGAAAGCAATGGAAAAGTAAGTTAGTCGAAGTACAAAATATTTTCCACAGGGTTATTTTTCTTAGTGTTGAGATAGTCACTTTCCAAAGATTTCCTGAATCTTATTCTTACAAGAAATAGATTCCATATTTATGATAAAAAAATTCCCATTGTTATGATCAAAAAAATAGGATTGAATTTTAGCTAAAATTTGAATAGTTTTGAATTTGAAATTAACTCTAACATAGTTGGATGGTATCACAAGGATGAGGAAAGGATCACAATTACAAAAAAATTATGAATAAATAATAAAAACAAGTGTGGACAAAGTTAGTTAATTATAACATGCATGGTTGGTCTTGCAAGATGAAGAAAGAAGCACAAAATCCTTTTAAAATTAGACTTCTATGTTACCTCTTTCAAATTAGACAATTAGATTTGTACGAAAAAGAACATGTAGTGATGTATGTAAGGAAAACATATAGTGATGTATGTAAAAAGCATAAAGTAAATTGCTTCATAATACTTATATGTCGTTTATTATAGGATTTTCCTGAATTACTGCCATACTTAATATAGAGCAGTTAGATTTTTTTTTGGCCCTGAGCAGGCCCTTGTTCCACCATTTATTGGGGGCAATAATGTGGTATTTCTCTCAAATATTTCTATTTGGGCATGATTTATCGGTTAACGAACTATGCCTTCTAATCAAATCTCAATAATTGAAACTTCAAGAAGTAATATTAGTTTAGGCTCTGAAATCTCACAAAATGGAATAGGAAAAGAAAAACGACATGATATTTCTATAAGCATGCTAGAAAGGAGGCAATGGAATGAAGAGACAAGCAAACGATCAAATATTAGATCATTACATTCACAACTTCTGTTAGGTACATGAATAATATTGCCATGTGCTTGGAATGTCCCTTGAATATTTATTCATTTTTAATGATACTCTTGCCACAATAATTCACAAAAACATTTTTCATTTGAAATGTTGTAAGAAAAATACATCTTAGTGACATCATGTTGTCATAGATTGTACTATATATATGTATTTTGGAGACTTACAAGTTATTAGTAATCACTAAATTTTAATCAACAAGTAAATAACTAGATTTCACTGTGGAATCAACAACAAAAAACACATTATAGTTAACCAAATCATGTCATATTAGATGGAGCTAATTGAATCGACTATACTGGATTCTCAGTTTTCCTATGCTAAGTAGGTTTTCATGTTGAATTGTTTTGGCGCTGTAAGTATTCCATGAGATTTTTAAGTTCCTTTTAGTTATATCCTTGATTGTAATTTGACCAACTGGATAGTAGTTTAGAATACTGAAATCCTAATCTAACAACTTTCCAACCTCCAATCATAGTTTGAATAGTTTACAGACAATCCATGCTAATTTTTTTTGTGTTATCTCTACTATGACTAAAAAAAACCCTTTCCATTTTACGTTTCCATGTCCCATTTCCACCACCCATAGTTACTATATCATTCAACAGTTGTTGAACCTTGCTCTTGTGAACCCCTACACCACTATGGGGATTCTCATGTCTATTATAGCCAGTGCACATGTTCATTACTTAATACTTACCCTTCAACAAATTAAGAATTTTGTCGCAAGAACTTACAATCACCAATTTATGCAACCTTGTTTGAGTGGAGAGTCTAGATATTACCTCGATGGTGACAACTAGAATATTCTTGAAATTTTAACCTAGGATAATTTCCTTTCAGTTATATCCTTGATTAGAATTTGGACAACTAGATAGTAGTTTAGAAAACTAAAATTCTAATCTAACAACTTGCTGACCTCCAAACCTACTTTGAAGAGTTTACAAACAATCCATGCTCATTTTTTGTGTGTTAACTCTACTATGACTAAACAACACTCAATCCATTTTTACATTTCCAGGTTTCATTCCCGCCACCCATAGTTACTGTATCATTCATCACTTGTTGAACCTTGCTCTTATAATCCCCTACAACATTGTGGGGATTCTCATCTCTATTATAGTCAGTGCAAATATTCATTTATAATTTCTTACTCTTCAACTAATGAAGAATTTTGTTGCAAGAACTTAGAATTACCAATTTATTCAACCTTGTTTGAGTGGAGAGACTAGATGTTACCTTGATGGTGACAACTAGAATATTCTTGAAATTTTAACCTATGTTAGGTTTTTACATTCTTTCCTCGAGAATTTCTTCTTGTGGGGTGGCCCAACATATTGATATTTGTGTTTTTCAAAATTTTTGAGATGCACCTTATTTATGGGCTATGAATTTTCAATCAAATACTGGTCCTCATCCTGTCTCTCCCTAATCATGTGCTAGAGTTATTTTGTGTTGAACCTTGGTTCTAGCTCCTATTGATTGATCTACGAAGTTCATTTCTTGGTACTTGTAGAGTAACGCATAACAGGGAAGCTTCAAATAAGGTAGTAGGATCATTCCTCATCCTGAGAATTTGGTAGGCATTGAAATGAAGTCATTTGTGGTCTTGAAGTAGTTAAAATAGAGTCAAATTTGGTTTTTGCTGGAGACAATTATGATTTTTAGCATGCCACTTGATCTACTTGGAAGGCAATAAAAGCCCAAAATTGACCAGGCCTCGTGACTTTGCAATCCATTTTTTTGAGAGGTAAATTTCTTGCAACCTTACGTTGCTAGAAGTGAAGCCCTTAGAATTCATTGCCATAGGGAACAAACAACCCTGCAATCCAAATTGACTATTGTAGGAAAGGTAGAACCCATGAACTATTATTGTGGATAGCTTGAAATTTCCTAGATAAGGTCATAAAGATTGTTCATTTTTACATAAATTGGAAGGGGCAATTATTAAGTCATGGATCATGACTAGGAACTATTAACCACTTCACCAAAATATGAGAAAATCTATTGTAAAAAAGAAACAAGATCATTGAATTTGGACTTAGATATATTTTGTTGAAGATAATAGCACTAAGAAGAGATATTTTGGTAATATTTGTTTGGTTTTTCCTCAAAACACATGATTTTTCATGGAACTCAAGAGTAAAAGGTATTGATTTCAGTTAAGAGTGAATATTTGTTTTTGGGTGGTAACACTAGAGATTATCAAGAAATAAGGAATTGCACCTGTTCATTTTAGTATTTATTTTGATTGCAAATTAGATAACATTAATAGAATAGATAACCAAATTTGGACATGATTTTTCATTGCACTGAAGAGTCCAAGGTACTAATTTGAGTTAAGAGTGTATCTTTATTTCTAGCTGGTAAAACTAAATATTAACAAGAAATAAGGAATTGCACCTATTCATTTTAATGTTTATTTTGATTGGAAATTAGATCATAATGAATATATAGCAGGAACATACATAGCATATGAGGAAGGTTATAATGGAAACTAATTGGTCATTCAAATGCAAGATTGAAAATCTATTAGTAGTAATTATTCGAAGGTTTGTTTCATAATTTTTTGATATTGATTTAGAAAAGGATTACTATGACTGGATTTTTTTCTTGCCTCGCTTATTTCAAAAAGTG
The DNA here is from genome assembly GCA_000404065.3 of Pinus taeda. Lineage (NCBI taxonomy): Eukaryota > Viridiplantae > Streptophyta > Pinopsida > Pinales > Pinaceae > Pinus > Pinus taeda. The sequence goes on along the minus strand of APFE030300984.1, from coordinate 280,015 downwards.
GACTTGCATTGCCTTGCCTAACATATACACTTTATAACCATGAGAATAGAAATGAAAAGAACAACATTAATTTTTAGTTATTACATCACTTTGTGAGCTTCCTATTGTAAATCTTAAAATCTTTAAGGTGTATAAAAAAACTAATTTTCTTCCTTGATTTTATTCACAATCAAAGCATATAGTGGTAGGGTCTACCCTTTGATTCCATGCATAGGTGAACTAATTTTATTTTCTCAAAGAGAGATGATATCATAATTAAGAGAGTGTTTAGGGGCATTCACATGCAAATTTTACACAACATGGGTGGTGAAAACCACCAAACCACATGGACAGCATAGACACCAAATAAGAGTGAAATTATGTTGATGGTTTGGGTGTCACCAACTCAAAATCGAAATTAGAACAATCATTGTGCCGAGAGAAATGTTGATCTCACCAGTAGTGTTAAATGTTTTAATATGTCTTTCTCAAACATGTAAAGGAAGGCTTTCTCCTCTAATCATACTAGAGGAATTCAATTCTTGTAGAGTTGTAGACTCCATGTTCATAAAAAGCTTGTAGGATTGAAATATAATATATGCTACAAGAGGAAATTATTCTTCCAATAGATATTATCTACGGATCTAGTTAAATGCCTTGTCAATTATATTTTGGGATGTTCTTAAAACATTCTAAAATATTTTAGGTTTTCTTGTAGGAATTTGCAGATTAATATGCTAAGTGGAACTATTGATAATCTAGGAGATTTACATTTCATAGACTTGTGATTTTCTTTCCAACTACCCTATTTGTCTGTTTCTAGAAAATGAATGTGGTGGTAGCAAGGTTGGTCTTCTCTTTGACTACTTAAGTAGTTGATTTCCTTTCTTCACAATCTTGGAATGCAATCAGAATTCTTGATAATCTAGGAATGCAACCGAAATTCCTCTTTGAGTAGCATGAAATTCTTGTGTGACAATTTTAAGATTGAAAATTTCTTCACAACACTAAAATTTATATTTTTGTTAGAATAAAATCGAATTTCTAACAAAGCAATCTCTACAATTTTAATATTGCATGTTGCTTCACAATAGTGAAATTGCATGTCGACAGGGACTACTGTTATGCCTGTTGCTCTTTTTATAATGTTGGAAAATAAGCATAGAGTGTAGAAGAAAACTCCAATTCCATACATAGAGGATTTATTCTAGAGGAAAATTGAAAAAATGTTGAGATTTGCTTCCTTTTTGCTAAAGCGGTAAATGCCCTTTTATCAAGTGCATAACCTATCATGCTGGGTTTTTCTGTTAGCCTCTAATCTTTGAGTACACGTGGAGACATGTTCAAACTAGTAGATTTCATTGTTGATTTTTTTTTTCTTATCATATTTTTTTTTTCTCACTATAATCCTATTCTCTATGGATCTTTTTGTTATTCCTCTAAATCTTGATTCTCTTCTATAAAGGTATGGGGGGATGAAGTGTATTTTTGTATTGGGTAGTTCTTTTTTCTTTGAAGTTCTTGTCTTCACACCCCTTTGCTAGTTGAAGTACTTTGGGAGGACATAGTTATCATTGAGAGGTAGAGAGTGCTTTCTTTGTATTGATGTGATTGCATCTTTGGATACTCATGCTTGGTGTGGATTTGAAAGTTTTTAAATTACCCTTGGATTTTTGTTGTGTAACTAATATTAGCCAAACTTTGTGCTTACAATTTTAACATATGTTTAGTGGTTACATTTTAGGATCATTGTATTTTGACATCCTGAATTAATTAATAATGAGAATCACTACCAATTAGTTTTCTACACCCCATGAATAGATTCAATCATGTAGCTCATTATTCAAAATTTCATCATATATATTCATAGTTTTTTACCTTTTGTCATCCAAATTAGTCTTTTAGAAACATATTTTTACGTTGTGACAATAGATTTACATGATTCACAAGGTGAGAAATCAATCATTGGTGTGATTCTAGATTCTAGGTTTGATAATTATAGGTCATTTATAGGCCATAAACGTCTTCAAAGTTTCACTTCTTATTGAGTATTCAACTAAACATACTGAGTATCTATTATGTAACTATTTTTTCCTCTACCCACTTTTCATAATGTCCATAACCATTAGGTAGGGACCAATAACTTCGATTCAATTTTTATTGTTTAGTAAAAGATTAACAAAGACTTTACAATTTTTTATAATTTATTGTAAGTTATAGAATTTATAGTTTATAAAGTTTTAAGGTCTATTTTTTTAAAGTCTAATTCATTAAATGGTTCTAGCTCAATGAAAGAGCACCTGTTTTAGAAGCAGGATGTTGGTGGTTTGATTCCATCATGGCCTAATATTGATATGGAATGACGATGATCAATTTTTGGTGAGAAAGTCTCTTTTGACCATCACCATTGGACATATGGGGACATATTTTTACCCTCACCAAAATATGAAATGGTGATGGTCAACGGATGCAACAATATATATGTGTTAATACTAACAACCATAAAAGTTCCTTCACCATAAATCATTGTTCTTCATACGTAGTGGTGATGGACATTATCTCTCATTATAATAATTAATAGTGATGAACCTTGAATGTCACCACAAAACCTATACTTTTAGCAATGTGGCTTTTTGTGACGTTCATTTTTTGGTGACAAAGGCTCTTTTGAATGTCACCAATGAGCTTATGTTGACATTTTTCGACCCTCAACAAAATATGAAATGGTTATGGTGAACCAAAGTCGCCATATATATATGCATTAATAGTTACGACCATGAAATATCCATCACAATAGATCGTTTTTGTTCATATGAAATGGTGGCAGTCACTATTCGTCATTATAATTGTTATTCGTGACTGACCTTGAATGTCACCACAACACCAATATTTTTGGTGACAGAACCTTTGGTGACATTCAATTTTTTTTGTGACAAAGTCTAAGTTTCCTCACCATTGCTCATATGAAATGGTGATGGTCACTATCTGTCATTATAAATCATTATTTGTGACTGACTTTGAATGTCACCACAACACTTATACTTTTAGCAATGCCACCTTTGGTGACATTTAGTTTTTGGTGACAAAGGCTCTTTTGACTGTCACCAATGAGCTTATGGTAACAATTTTTGACCCTCACAAATGTCCTTTTTGTTGTAGTGAATCTTGCTAATAGCCATGTCTCATGTTAGCATCTCTCTCTAGAATTAGTGCTTCTAACTATAAAGAGTTGAGACATAATTCAAAATTTTGTATGAATGCTCTCATTGTGTGAACCAAGTGGAATGAGTGAGAATGAGGTTACAAATTAGAAGATGGGGATTTGGAGTAACCCCAATACCTCCTCTCCATTAGATCAATAATCTTAAAACTGGGTCATTGACAATGTGCATACGGGCAAGTCACATGAATATCACATGTAGTAGGTACCATGGAAATTTTCCATAGTACCACGTGGGACATAGTACTAATCCTTCACATCAATTCAAGGTAGTAAAGTTAAAATAAATTGAAGAAATAAATAATGTGACAAATGGGAACTATAAAATGTAGAGGTTGATTGTTGAAGGCTTGAGGTTATGAATGAAACACATATAGTCATTGTAGACTTGATTCAAGCATATCTTAAGAACAATCATATACATATAGTTGAGTTAATTATTTTTATATTTGACATGTTGGTTTGTGCTGCTTGAGAAATTCTCTCAACCTCTCCTCCTAAACTAGGAAATAGTTAGATCTAAGAAACTCTATATATTAGAGTAATATTGGAATGTAAATTTTTTTGTGTGTATGCATACATAGAATTTTGTGAAATATGTTATGTTTCCAATCATTCTTTCATGGTATTATAGGGAGGGTTGTGAGGGCCTAATTCATGTGAAGTGATACTCCATTGCTATCATGGTGGAGAGGGATTGGTTGCCAATCTATCGCTAAAGAGTTGACTAGGATATATCTGCCATCAACAAGTTGTATAGTTGAAGTGGATGACCATGGATGATGACATGAATTCAATGCATTGTCTCAATGGTTTTTACGAATAGCAAGCGTTAGCACTAGGATGTTTGGTGACTATCATGGAACAATGATATTGATTAATGAAACATGACAGGAAGGTTGGATCTATCTGCTAGTTTTCCATCAGCGTTGAATTGAATGTGTTGCATTTCATTCCCTCGATGATTTTGATAGACAACAACCATTGGCACTGTATTTCAACTTAATGGAGAGGATTTAAGAGTGGTGGATCGCTTCAAAGAAAGTTTTGAGACTGTAGTTTTTACTAGTTTTCAAAAGGGTGTTTGTGGTAGGCTGCCTGGTGGTAAGGTTCTTTGACATTCTATACACAATTTCACCACACTTTTAAAGGATTTGTATGATATTAATTCAAGTACTTACATCTACAAATAACATACTTGTATTTTCATGATACGCATGGAGGGAAATTAGAGTAGCCACCGACAACTTTTGGAGTATGTACTAAGGAAAGGAAAGGATATGTTAAGGCTTTGATACAATTGAAGAACGTTTTTCTAAAGATTAAGGAGATAATTTACTTTCCTTAATTATGGAATTTATGGTTTTATAGAAATTTAGTGGCATGAAATTTAATTCATGGAAAGTAAAAGTATAGATGAAATTAATGAAGAAAAAATTGTGGTGGTAAATGGTATAGAAGGGGCATCTATATATGCCAAATAGTTACTTGAATTGAAAAATAGAGATGAAAAATCTAAGTCCGTTATGAATATTGATATTTCAGATTCGCAATTACATCATATAAATCTCACTAAACCATCTAATGAAATATGGGAACAATTGAATCAACTGTTTGGTGCAAAAGCTACAAATGCAAAATTTTCTATAAAGTTTCAATAATTTAGACTTAAAATGAGTGAGGAGGCATCTATGTCCAATCATGTAAATAACTTAATGTATCATTTAATACATTTATCTAAAGTAGGTTCTAAAGTGGAAGACAAAGATTAGAAAGCCATATTATTAAATAGTTTACCTTCAAGTTATACTAATGTTCTCTTCACTTTGAGTCAGATGTCTTCACAAAAGTTGGACGAGACAATTAAAACACTTTTGGTAGAGGAAGAGAGACTAAAACCAAAGGATTTGAAAGTAAATTCTCAGATATAAAATGCATTATTTTCAAAGACAAGGATGAGAAAGCAAAATTAAAATAAAGGTGAAGTTGAATGCTACTACAATAGGAAAATTGGGTATATAACGTGTTTTGCAAAGACTGTGCCAACCATCCATTATAACGGAGGTTGATAGGAATACTTGATTCTTCGACAAAACCATGATCCAATGCCGACAAGACAACATAATTTTCTCCTTAAAGGATGCCTCTAGGAATCGTCTTACACAACATGAAGAGATGAAAATTTTGGTGGTGAACCATTTCCACTCCCTCCTATCTGAGCCTCCTCCTAACAGATCAGAGGATATTCAAAGGATCACAATACATATACCAAATTTAATCAATGGGGACCAAACTATGGCCCCGATGAGGGTCGTAACTCTTGAGGAGATAGATAATGTTGTCAAGGGGATAGAAAATAACAAAGGACCCAGAATTGATGGATTTATGGAAGAATTCTTGCAACTGGTCTGGAGTTTCATAGGGAAAGATATTCTTGAGGTGGTAGAGGCGTCATGCTGAACTCAAAAGGTAAACTCTGGTCTCAATTCTAATTTTATTGCATTAATTCTGAAAATTCCCCACTCTCAAGATCCACAAGGTTTTATGCCTATTGAATTATATAATGTTATATATAAAATCATCTCTACTCTTATCATGAAGAGGTTAAAGCTTATTCTTCCCAAACTTATTTCCCTTGAATAAACTAGACTTGTTATGTAATTTTTTTTACTACGTTAAAATTCCACCTTACAAAACTCAGATGACCATGATAATGATTGCATTAGATTCGTATTTTTGAGAGGACCAAAAGCAACCTAATGATCAACTTATTCGGTGAAGTAAAACTTCATTTTTGAGTTTATTTATTCACTCAGATATATTGGGTTAGGTTAGCCCTATGAAAATGTTAAATTGGACAGGTCAGCCTCAACCCCAAGTGGACCCACATGAATGCCTAAAACTAGAAGAGACTTCAAGCTCATTTGAAAACATTGGTCACGCCATCTTCTCTTCTTTTATTGTGTTAGTTCGCATAGTTTTGTCGGATGAAAGTTCTCGCACTGGTTTGAAATATCAAGGGTGAAGATTGCATTGATCTAGAGTTTTCTAATTCTTGTATACTGACACAACTAATAATTTTAGTCTGTAGACGCTAATACACAATGGTCAATATAATGTCCACATATCGCTAGATGTTAGCACAGAAGCCTATGGGAGTGCCCAGCGTTTTAGAGGTAGATTCAGTGATGTCAATCCCCGAACAATCAAAAAGAGTGGTAGTGAGAGTGTCCACGATGTGTTGGACACACGCACAATAAGTGGAAGAGAGTGTCTAGGGGTTTGGAGCAGATCTAGTTAGTGGGTCAATAGACACACATACAAAATGCTCTAGGCAACATCTGGGCTACCATAGACACTGGCATACAATTCACAGAGAGCAGCTAGGATTGTTATAGATGCTCGCACAACACCTCCTCCTTGCGTCCAGGACTTAGAGATGAGATTACAGTATTCAGAAGATTCCTCTCACTGACAACAATGTTTAGTAGTATCGAGCAGTTAACTACAGTCAATGAAAGCACATTACAACCATCAGAATAAGGGTTTTGATTATAAACATGATTAGATCTATTTCATGGATATCATAGTTGTTTTGTTGCATAGATAAAGTTATGGATCATTCTACTCTCTTTTTCCAAATCATTTGATGATGATCAAGAAAATGAATATTTGTAAGGTTTTTCCCCATAGTGGGTTTTTCCCTGGTCTCGCACCAATCCTGTTGTGTCTATGTGTGCATGTTTTTCTTTTGTTGTTCCTTTATGTTCCACTGCATTGGCAATGATGTTTTTATTTTTATATAATTTCATATGTTAATGAATAATAATGTAGATATGGATAATGTAATGATGATATGAGGTGAACTTAATGTATTAAAGAAGAAATGCAATTATCACAAAAAAGCACAATGTAGCCCTATGAAAAATTAAGATGGTATCAATGTAAGGCTTAAGACAATTCATGGAGATCACCCTAATGTTGACACCTTTCATGGAAGAAATAACTGGATGGTGGAGACGTAAAAGAACTCCAAGTGTCAAGGAATACCCTAGGAAACTTTATTATTTGGGTTTGATGGATTCTATAAGGTTCGGGTTGGAGAGAAAACCCTTTTTTATTGAAAAAATATGAGATATCAAACCTATATGGTAAATGTGAACATTTTTAAGTACTTGAGAAAGATTTTATGAAGCTCTATATTTGATAATGCATAGAAGACTTTGTTGGATAATGGAGCACAACATTGGTAAATGGGCAATGGACATTGATGGCTCTTGAAGATTGGTTCTAGAGGGAGAGTATCACCTCTCATTCAAGATAAGTATTTCTAAACTTATGATACCTCTTACTTTTGTTTAAACCTATGTATCTGATGATTATGTTTACTACTTATACTTCCTGCATATGTATTTGAGTACATGGATGTTTCTAGCATCCTTGATGAGATGTGATAAGTGGATCCCTCTTGAGGATAATTTGAGAGGTAGGAAGGATGGCTATATATGGAAAGAGGTAAAGTGGTATTTGATGAAAAGGTGAGAAGAGCTACAAGCTACCAATGAGAAGGTGCACATATATTTCACTACCACAAGGTATGCATGGTATTTTGTATTTCAATAATAACATTGATGGCTAGGTAAGCCCTAAGTTATGATTAGAATGTCTCCTTCTTTGATGAATCATAGATGCATATGAAAGAGACTTGGATCTATGTTTCCATTGATGAAATGATCTGCCTGGTGTTAAACATTTTCATCTTGTTGAATTCTATGTGTCTGTATAATATTAATACATTGATACACTTGATGACTGGATAACATCCATCCATTGGATATCTTGATCCTATAAAGAAGGGTAGAAACTTGAATCTAGTAAATGATACTCTTGATACATGTCAAGATGTATTTTATATAGAAGGATAGCTCATTGACTCCTATACGTGAGTTTGTTGATAATTATTACGATAAGCATGATGAAATCATATGGAAAGAGACATTGACACTCTCATTTCTTTGATAAATATTTATTGAATGAACTTACCTAATCCAATTTATCATGATAGGCATGACCTTCTAAGTATAACTATGATATTGATATTCTACCTATGGTCATGTCTTGATAGCATATGGTTAAACGGAATGTCCTAACTTGATGAAGTGACTTGATAGAAAGTGCTATTGTGTTCATAATATTTGAGATATGATGTTGCATCTATATGTTGCTTTAAGTCTAAAGATTGATGTCATGATGCATATAACCTCATAGACATATGTTTATGATCTAACATATTTGATGTTGCTCAACTCTAGTAGAGAGATGTTGATGAAATAGATTCCCACTCAAAGGGAGAATATCTTCTCAAGATTCTTACATTTATTACTTTTTGGATTATGTACTATTGAGGTATGATTTATGTGCATATGACATTATTGATCTGTAGCAAAGTCTTATATCTCACGCTTGTACATAAATTAGGGTTTCCGCTCTGGACATAGGCACATAACGGGGAGATTCGGTGCCTAGACACACTCATGCTAAGTCTCAAGGAGCATCCATGTAGCTAAATACACTCCCATTCTAACATTAAGGGAGTGTCCAGGGGTTTAAATATAGTTTCCCATCATTTGAAGCTTTATAAAGTTGTCTGAACTCTGAATCGAGGTGTCACTCACATATTCTACCACTGTAATCTAATTTCTAAAGTTCTTGGGTTAAAGTACTGATCACATAAAAATTAAGTATTATGCATTAAATTGGATGGTCACCTAGAAGATGTCCATTCGATATATATATATATATATATATATATATACATTACATATTACAAGAGTTTGGAAGCAAGAAAATATTGAATGTTTCCATAACATGAACATGCTAATTGAACTTGTGTTTGCAAGTGATTGAGACATACATACATATATATCATTATGTTTGTGCTACAAGAGTTTGGCATGATTTTTCTAATTGATATAAATGAATAGTGTGTTGTAGTGATGTTTGAAAATAACTTTGAATTGATGATTGAGATATGCTTTGAGAATAAATATCTCTACGATAGAAAATTTTGACTTGACCTTATGTCTAACGATTTGATCTGACGATTATTGATTTTCCTTGATGTCAATGCTATTTGGGTATTTAGAAATTCACCTCCTTGCTACTAGCACAATGGTTGAGGTATTGATAGCTATGATTCAACATGAACATGGCACCTCCATGACTCATCATTGGTGTATGCATTTTCTCCTAGTCAAAAAATTGACTTGTATTATGATTATCAGAATGACTTGTTCGACTTCATATTGATAATTCATGACTAATTACAACTTGTTGGCATGATAGTAAATGAAGTCACAACTTGATATGAGCTCTCCCCGTCAGCGAGTTGAAAATGTTAATACTATGATAATGGTTGTGATATGGCTTCTAAACTTTGATGACCCAACTTTTTTGATGTAATGGTACAACATTGATTTATGTAAGGCTGATTATCATGGCTTAGTAATGAATTATGCTCACAAAGAGTTTTTGATGAAGAAATCTCCAAAATCCACATATTCCTATATTTGATAGTTATCCTATTAAGTCACGATAATGAGTTCCAAGGTATGGATTTGATTTTGACTATGGTTTTGATTTTATAACCTAATGGTCTACTCTTGATAGGTGATGAGACTTTTATGATATAATTAAGAGGGAAATGGCCTCTACAGGTCAAAATGATGTATCATGGAATGATGAATTGATTTATGGAATTTGGGAAATAAATTCCATATTGCAAATTTATTTGAAAATGTTTTTGAATAATGAAAATTCAAATCCTTGGGTACTCTAATTTGAAGTTCAAGTATGTTGTTGAATATGACATGGAATCCAACAATTGATTGAAGCATTGAAGTTTCATTTTGAGAATCCATATGTATATATAGATGATGTGCATGAAACCTGAATAAATTCATGAGTGAGCCTCTTCATTCATATAAAGATTCCACCGACAATGCTTTCAAATGTTTACATGCGATATTTTAATTTTTAGGCTAAGATATTTCTCCTATGATATGTGACTACATGGATGTATTGTTGATATTTAAATTTATTTTTTATGATCACATTGGATGCTACTTTATTATGAGATTTACCATAATATCTTGGATAAGAGTTCCATAGTATGATTGAGGATGAGTACAATGTTGCTAACATGGATAACTATGAGGAAGGATGAAGAATATCCTTAGAGAGTTATTTGAGCATCATTTAGGTATCACATGGAGACATTGTCATCTAATTGGAAGAAATTCCCATAATTATAGTCGTGATAAAAATACTCTCATATATTGAGACACTACAACTATTTGAAACAACAGTAGGCTTGTGGTTGGCACATCCTTGAAAGGGAGGATGATTATGGTATCCTTTTCCGATTTATAAGATTATTTATGTTTTGACATGATATTTGATATGATGTCCTGTATGAACAAGAAAAACATGCCATTGAGGAAATCTAACACCATATTTGAGTATGATGAGAGCAACACTGATCAAGGACATTGAGCCAATTCTTCCTCCCTATCTGAGCTTCTAGGGTGAGGAATTGAGTAGAAGGGATCTTGGGGATGAGGGCACTCTCAGCAATAGGGTATGACCCCTATACATTACCCATATGGTTGAATATGTTGCTCCCCTATATTTATATCGTTAGAGAATGATACTCCCATGTTTGGTCATTGTAGAGTATACCCGAGTTGGCATCATACCCACAAGTAGGGCTTGTCGAGAATATCACACCTCGTTTGGAAAACAAGTTGATAGTGTACATGGGGTTTACAACCAAAGTCTATTATGATGTAGGAGTTATACCACATGACTATTGAAGGTCATTGATGGGAAGATTAAGAGGCAATAAGAGGGGTTGAGATAACCCTATGCGATTCCAGGTTAAGATTAAGCTCATTAATGAGATCCCAGGGTTAACACGTGCTCTCCTGTGCGTGAAAATATCTTGTTGTTTGATATGGGGTTGTAGATGTATAGCTCCCCCGTGATATTATGGGTTGATAGGTGCTCGTCGATGTGGTTATAAGGTGAGATCTGCTCCTTGAAGATATGATCTCCAATGACGATTCATGATGATATTATGGGTAGTAGCCCTCTACAAGAGATTCTAGTTAGTAGCCTTATGGATATAGGGTGGTAACTTAATCTCCCCTCCAATAAAAAATACTTCTTCTTCTAGACTCAAGAACGTTTAGCATATGAGCAGGAACAATCAAGAGTTAAGAAGGAATAAGAAAGGGATAGATCGAGATGTACATGGATGATTTGGGATGGTGAGATACTTGAGCTGGTTATGGCATTGCAACCACTTGACAGAGATGACCAAGGATGATACATGATGATACTTGAAGACACAATAATGGAATATTAATCGATAGAAAAATATTGGCAAGTGGAATCCTCCCTAGTTGAAAGGGAGTGTTAATTTTTTCACCTACGGTCAAATTCAACCTTGGAAAGTTCAAATGGCCAAGGTGGTGATTCCATTATATTCCTTTTTTTGAGAGGACACAAATCGACCAAAATATCACCTTATTCGGTCAGGCGAAAGTTTATTTTTAAATTTATTTATTCACTCATGTATACTAGGTTTCGTCGGCCCTAAGCACATGTGAAATTGGATAGGTCGGCCTCAACCCCAATTGGACCCCCATGAAAGCGTATAAATAAAAGATACCTCAAATTAATTTAGACACATTGGTGATGCCATATTCTCTTCTCTTATTTTCTTGGTTTGCAAAGGTATGTGAGAGGAAATTTTGCGCAAGGGTATGGAATTTCAGGGGTGAAGAATTGAAGATTACATTGATATAGGGTTTTCAAATTGTTGGATGCTAACATAGAAGTGAGAATTTTATTCCCTTGACACTAGGAAATAGTGGTCAAGACAACGTTGCGAGAGTCGTAGACACTGGGACAAAAGTGTATGGTAGCATCTAGGGTTTCAGAGGAACATCTGAAGTTGTCTGCCCCTAGACGTTGGCAGAAAGTTGTCTTGAGAGCATCCAAGTTGTCGAAGGTGCACGTAAATTAATTGGAAGAGATTGTATTGGGGTTTGGAGCATATCTAGTGATTTGGTTCCTAGACACACATAGTGAATCATCTAGGGATCATCACGTCTACCATAGGTACTTACATACAGTTCCTAAAGAGTGTCTAGGATTGTTATAAATGCTCAGACAACTCCTCCTCCTTCTGTCCAGGACTCAAATATGAGATTTTAGTCTTCTAATATTCCTCTAAGTGACAACAACATTCAGTAGTATCCAGAAATTGACCATAGTTACTGATAGCACATTACAACCATCAAAATAAGAGTTTTGATTATAAGCCTGATTAGGTTTGTTTCATGGATATCATAGTTGTTTTTTTTGCATAGATAAAGTTATGGATCATTGCACTCTCCTTTTCTAAATCATTTGATGATGACATAAGAAGAAGAATATTTGTGAGGGTTTTCCGATAGTGGGTTTTTCCCTAGTAGAGGATCAATCGAGGTGCCTATATGTGTGTTCATGTTTTTCTTCTATTGTTCCTTTATGTTCTGCTGCTTTGATGATGATGTTGGTATTTCTATATAATTGCATATGTTGATGAATAACAGTGTCTATCTGAATAATGTAATGATGATATTGGGTGAACTTAATGTATTAATGAAGAAATGAATTTATCAAAGAAAAGAACAATGTAGAACTATTTGAAATTAACATGTTAAAGGTCAACAAATCCTTGATGGGATAATCACTTGGCAAGAAATTTTCTATTATCTGAAGGAACTCAGAACCCATGGTACATTGATTAAACTAGATCTATCATAAGACTATGATTATCATAGATGTCCTTACCTTCTTATCATTCTAAAGTCTTTCCATTTTTACCAACTCTGGATTAGTTGGGTCTCCTCCCTCATCTCTTCCTCATTCTTTTCAGTCTTTTCCGTGTTGCTTAATCTCTCTCCCTTTAGAACTTTCAATCCCACAAATGGTATCATGCAAGGTGATCTATTATCTCCCTTCCTCTTCATCTTGGAGGTTGGATTATTGGTTACATACATGCGATCTCCTACTCTCTCGTCCCATATCAAAGACCTTTGACTTTTGGTTAATCATCTCCCCATCACCCACCAACAAGCTGTGGATGGAATTATGTTATTATCCCAAGTTTCCCTGCGAGAAGTCATAAAGGTCAAAGAAATCCTATATGATTTTATGCTAGCTTCTGGAAACTTGGTTAACAATGAAAAATCAAACATTTTTTTTAACACTCTCATGTCTACCCAAATATTTATTGTTAGACTTCTTGGGTTCAGTATATGTTCCTTTCCTCTCAAATATTTGGGCACACCCTTGGCGATTAACTCCTTAAAAACATCATGTTAGAAAGACCTTCTCAAAAAAATCTAGTCAAATATTAGTGGTTGGGACCTTAGGGCTCTCAACTTGGAGGGTAGGATTGTTCTTCTAAGACATGTTCTTCTATCAGGTACGATCACATGCAAATCCTCATGCACCACTATGAAAAAAATATTTAAAAAGTTCATATAGGGAGGGACTAAAAACATCAGGAAATGGGCTCTGGTGTCATGGAAAAACGTAAAAGCCAAATATGACAAGGAGAATAGGTCTCAGAGGCCCATATATTCTGAATTGGATTATGGGGAATAAAATTTTGTCAAGATGGTTAAAAGGAGGACCACGCCTATGGAAAAGAAAATGTACCAGAAAATATGGTATGTTGATGTCTATAGAGGATAATATAAGATACCAAGATACAGCCAAAGGATCCTCAATATGGAATATGACGTTAGATAATGAACATATTGTAAACCAACACTTTTTCTAGGAAGTAAGAGATGGGAGAAATGCACTCTTTCGAAGCCCTCACAACTAGATTCCATATGGAGACGGTGGAAGGAGCATTAGGATTGGGAAAATCCCCTAGTTTCTGACCAATGAAAAAATATGAATTAAAGAATCCAATTTAGGAAAATTTAAGAAAGGATGGCCCCAACATCCTTCGATGGGGCTATTCCACCAAAGGAACAATCAACATCAAGGAGCAAAATAAATTGAACACTAAAGACAACAAAAATCACTATAATTTCCTATGGAAAAAGATATGGAGAGGCTAGTTCTGGCTTATGGTTTCTTCTTCATTATGGTTGGTTTGTTGAGGATGAATCCTCATATGGGATCAAATTCAGAAAAGAGGAATCCAAGGCCCATCATTATGTTTCTTATGCGACAGACAAAATTAATATCTGAAACACCTCCTAAACTCATGTCCCTTTACAGACTAACAATGGTGCCATCTTGGCACCCTTTTTGGTTTATTAGATAATGATCATCACAGTATTAAGGAATCTATAGTTCATTGGAGAAAAGTCATATTCTCGATACATGTCCTTAATTGTGCTCAGGAAATTGCTCTCATATTCCTCCTATAGGCTAAATGGAAAGAGAGGAAAAAAGGATTTTCAGGGACCAACAACACACTTATGATGGAGTCTGTAACGAAATTACTCAGAATATTAAAGAAACAATATTGGAAAAAATATGACATCTCGGTGTTTGGCACCTCTTGATGCATGAATCCTCACCTTGTTGAAACTGCCTGAGAGTATGATTTCCCGCACCTCTTGGAAACCCCTAGTAGCTCTTGTATTCTCCCCTCATCATTTCATTGCTCACTCGGTTGGATTATTAAAGTTGAACTTTGATGGAGAATCTAAAGGAAACCCTAATTTGTCTTGTTTTTGAGGTCTCTTTTGTGATTTGCAAAATCAAAATAGATTTACATTTGAAGCTTCCTCTTGGGTGTGTTATATTCTTTCAATCACAAGTTTGTTGCATCGGGCACAATAGGGGGATCAAGCGGAGGTGCATCCCCCCTGTCAAGGGACTCGATGTGGGTGATAGCCCCCTTGCATGGGGTCCAGGACAATATCCCGAATTTTTTTTGGACCCTATATTGGGTGCGAAAACCTACCTATGGTTTTGTGCATGGGTTTTTCACATGCATTTGTGCATGATGATTTTATGCCCATGCTATTTTGTAGATCCAGTCGAGGGAACTACAATTATGTTCAAATCCAAGGTTACTGGATTTAGGATTATGACCGGTTTGACATCTATATATATTTATTGTAACATTGAAAGGAACAATAATGAAAAATAAATCTGGTATTCCCAGTTTTGGGAGCCAGGGGAAAATATTTGTGTATTTGTATTATATTCTCATCATTTTTTATTTTTTGTTTTTAGAATTCGTCTAAAAGTAATTTATGTATAGGGTGAAAAACTACACTAAATTTTGTTTCATGAGCAACAATGAGGTGAATTCAATGTAGTTAAGCAAGGCCTCATTACTTCCTAAAGAGAAGCGTACAAAAAGCTAGTGGTAGAAAATAATTCTAACCTGGTGATTGGAATTATTAAGAAACTAAACCAAGGATCCAAGTGGGAAAAGATGAGAGACAATTGGTGAATTTCTCATCTGGTGTAGAATGTAGGAGATATCCTTCATAGTTTTGACTACATCATCCCATATCATGTATAGAAAGAAGGAAACAAACAACTAATTTATGGAAAATTGGGGTTGTTCAAACTTGGGTTGACCTATTGAGCTGACATGGCCACCCAAATCCATGAGGTAGGAATTAAATACTCTAAAATATATTATGGAACAAGATATTAGAGATAGAAATCGCCATAGCCAAGCTATGGACCAACATCATTGATCTGGGTGCAAGCTGGGGGTGTTGGGATTACCAATTGTCATACCGTAATGTTCAAGGTACATGGGCCACACTTTACCATCCTTTGTATGCATAAGGAATATGGAGAGGTATCCACTCGTATGTATTCCATTAATGTGATTAAGGAAGGTGGCAGTAATAGGTAATCGTCGAGGTTTTATTGAAATTCAACTATGAGGGTAAGTTAAAAAAAGGGTAAGTTAAAAAAAAATATCTCAAGGGGAACATGGTTACAGGCTGGTTCATGGATTGTTTTGGACTCAAGACGCCACTCCTTCTGGTCCTCCACTGGGTTGTAGTCAGATTTCAGTTTTGTTTGGTCACTCTCTAGGGGTAGGTTTCTAGATTAGTTTTCTTTCACCTTGCATCCATGGATTGCCAAGTATTTATGTTTGTTTCCTGGAGGAATGGCCATATTCCAATATCTGATGTTTGATAGAAGTTTCACTCTAGTTTTTGGAAGGAAATTAACGATTCCTATGATGGTCCATCTGTATTATGCATTTTTCTCTCTGTATAGTTTGGAACTCAACTTTCTTGCACGGGAATATACTAACGGGGTCAGATAAGGAAAATAATATATTCTATCTATCTAACTCCCTAGGGCATATATAGGGATATTTCAATGGATGTTTCTAGTCATATAGTTTGGGTTCACATGGTTCTTGTTCATTGTTTTCTGTTTCATACCCACATCCCAAGTCACTCATGGAAGGCATGGTTTTCTTCCTATGGGCTTCAATATCTTCTCCAACTCATTTTCGCTACTCATTGTAAGGTAGATTGTTCGTATACTTACTATTTTATGCCCTCCTACCTCGATAACATGACAACTTCTGCTCTTCTTTATAGATTTTGGAATGGGAAGGTTAATGTGTGTTGGTTATCCAAGGGTTTGTCGCCACGGTCTCTAGTAAACATCATTAGGGGTTCTAGTTATAATTTTCTCATGGATTGTGTCACCTCGATGAAGGGCCAACAAGATGGGGGTACCCGCGGTTGGGGCAAGAAGCTAGTGCTGAACAATGAGGGCAGTGAAGCCCATCCTCATCCAATGAGAAACAGAGGTTGAACAACAACCTCTCGTCTTAATCAAATATCTACCATGAGGAAATCTCATCTCAATTTCAACAGCTCATTATGTTGTGGGAATCCGAATTCAATAAATGAGGTACTAATACAAAAATTGTTTTGGAAGATTTCGATGACTTGATGTCATATCCCAGTCATTCTAGATGATGTAGGAAAATTTGATTTTTCCTATAAAGTTCAACTTCTCAGTCTAGAATATATGCAAAGGTTTCATTATGTACTCAATTATATATTATTCACCACATCTCAAAGGATTTAAAATAACATACACAATAATAGAAAGACTCATATAGAAAGCCTTTGGGAAATCCACATTTCCATTAAACAAAGGAAAACTGTATACGCATAACTCATAATCATACATTTCTCTCTTGTCCTGATTCTACATTCGTTTGGCCATTCATTTTCCCCTCATGCTTACAATGATTAATACAAAGTTATAAGAAAATTAGATTTTAGTAAATCCATAAACCACTCTATGATTTATTCCCTAAAGCTCTCATATCTTTGAAGGAATCTTTGCATTTTCCTTATGGAAAAAATCTTCTGTTATCCATATATTCTCCAAAACAATTATGTAATAATTAAAAGAAACTAAGATATTCACAATTAAGGAATTAAAATTCCTTTACAATATTGAAACCCCTTATATAATGTTTCTTCAAAAATTTTGATGGATTGGAAGCTCTAATGCTCTTGCATCAGACTCAAATGGTAGAAAAAATTCATGACCTCCTCGTCATGTGCCATTAATTGTGAATTCCTCCTTGATCCCAAAATTTAGTTTGTAATTTGTCATCAAATTCATTATGTTGTGCTCAACTGCTTCAGATGTTGTTTCCTTTGTCTCTGCAAGTTTCCAAATTTAAATTTCTACCTTCCTTTGATTTGGTTGTTCTTCCTTTTACAAAACCTCGGTTTGGACACTCACTCCACCAGCATCCCAATTTCATTAATTTTTCATCCAACTTTATTATTGGTTGTTCAAATATTTTTCTTTCAAGTTCCATTTTTTGCATGATCTCTTCCCCCATAATATTATTGTATGACACTCTGATATTTTTCTCCAAATCAGCTTCAACTATTCTTGCAACCTCTATGTAGTCACATACATCTCTTACTAGCCATTCATCTAAATACCTCATCTCTTCCTGAAAATCATTAAACATTAAATTTGAATGTTTTACTTAATGATTAATGTTATTATTAGCAAATAGATTTCCTTTTATTTCTTTAATTATCTCCTCATGCTCATCTTCAACTTTTATGATTGCATTCACAAAAAATCATTAGTTTTATAAATATGAGATTCTTGGATCTCATCCACTGTTACATCCTCTTCTTCACCAAGCAATGACCATTTCTCTCGTTCACAATAGTGCACTTATTCTTCCTCATATTCGACGTCTTTTATATTTTCTTCTTTCAAGAATTTTCTTATCATGTGCCTCATCTTCTTTTGCAGCTTTCTTCCAAATAATTCATTAACGACCCATTTAAATTTCTTTCTAAATATCCATCTACATTTATGGTCTTCAACTTATTGTTGTATTAGTTCCATAAGCACATTCAATCTTCTTTTTGTAGTAGTTCCATAAAGACATTCAACTGTACATTCATTTCAACAAGTTCCCTATTAAACTCTTCATCACTCGTTTTCTTCTTGATGTAATTTACCTTGACATCTTCCTTCCTTCTCATGTGGATTTCACCTTAACCTTTGTGATAACCCTTTGTGGTCATCCATCTCTCTATCTTTGTGAGCTTCTCTATTCTAAAAAATGAACTGCAACCAAGCCTCTCCTCTGTATCAAACTTTCTACATGCTTCCAATAGCTCACCAAACTTCCTCCCATTCTTAGCCTCTTGGTATTTATGATTCCTTATCTTGAACCTACTCTTGGAAATTCCACCCACACTCAATGTGTAACTTCCCTCTCACAACTTTTATCCAATTACTACTTATTGTTGGAAATAATACTGAGAGGGGGGGTGAATCAGTATTTGTAAATAAATATGTTTTTCATTTCCATAATCAGATTTATATACACCACTTCAATAAACGGAACTCACGTGTGCATGCAACTGTTCTTAAGGAAACCAGCGTAAATATAGTGAACTTATGATTCCATTAATTCATCATATCTTGATCTTTAATATGTGCATCAATACTTTGTTAAACATTAAACATTAACCATGAGAAGTTAATAACAGAATCAACCATCTCACAAAAAAAACACACATGAACACCAAGATTTGAGGTGGAAACCCAATGTGGGTGAAAACCACTTGCTTCTATCATCTTTGTCTTGTTTTAAAAATAAGAAAATCTGTTTACAACATTGTACTGGTGCAGACTCATACCAGTACGTAGGATTCTACGTACAGAAGGTTACAACCTTTTATCATTCTCCAGCTTCTACTCGAAGGGAGCTACAACACCCTAGCTCTTGTACTAGCCGATATGTTTACTAGTGTGTAGGTGCTAACCAACAGAAGGCTAAGACCTTCTTTCTTCCTCCAGGGACCAAGTTTCATTAATTTTCAATCTAGATACTCCTCTAATACAAAACCATAATATGAAGGCCACATTTATTCCAATTTTCATACTGGACTCATTAACAACATTGAAGCTCAAAATCAATCACCACTAGATTACAACCATCAAATACATCTGCATTAAATAATCATTGAAACTAACTCATCAATCTCTGAATCACCCACAACTGAATCATTGAAGGCCTGTCATCACTGAACCAAAATAACAATCAAACAATTTGAACATTCAGAATACTGTCATCAAAACATAGTCACCAAAACACAGAGCACAACCCAGAACACTGCAACAACCACTAGAGCCAACTGAAAATTCAAATATCATATCTCATAATGTATATGCTACTCTGATGAGCTGAACCAACATCTATACGTGCTTTTAATAAGGCAAACTAGCATACAAATCTGCAAATACTAACTTAAAAACTTCACAACTATCTCAAAATCCAGTCATACCTAGATAATAACATTTGCAAAATAACACGTGCATCAGTATTCAGATCTAGACTATACATGATCAAACCACATAATGATAATTCATTTCAAGCCTTAAGATCCCGATCAATAATTAGATCTTATCCCTCATCAACCGCTAAGGTTCATCCTTGGTTCAGATCAAGCGAAGCACCATAAGCTGATAACCTATATACTAGATCTCACACTTCATTAGATATTCAATTCTTGCACCCCTTGGCCTAATGATCTTCTCCTCCTTATATAGTTTTAGGCCTTTCTCAATAACATGGACCAAAACCACTTAGGACCAATACCTTGGATCAAATACCTAGGGTCAATACCTCAGACCAAATACCTTGGACCAAATACCTAGGGTCAATACCTCAAACCAAATACCTTGGACCAATAGCATGGATCAAAATACCTTGGACCAAATACCTTAGAACAAAAACTTAGTTTTCCAACATATACGTGCTTTTTCTTTTGTGGAAGTGCATGTGTATGTATACGCTCCTTTTGTTCTGTTAACATGCGTGTATATGCTACTTGGACAAAGTGAATCCGCGTATAGCTAAAAATGTCCTTTTTATTTAACTTACTAATTCTAATCTATAGTCCTTTGCTCCTTCATCCTATTAGTTTGCATCATTACTTTGTTCCCTTTGAATAGACCTGTTATAAAGTGATTTTCCTTTGTACATTACTTCTGAACTGATTCCCTTGAACTACCCTACATTTTTTCGTATCTATAGAAACAACTATCATGCATTCTCTCACATCTGATATCTCTCCAGTAGATTCATCTAGATACATAGATTCATCTAGTTTCCATATACAAGTGAGTTGTTCTTCTATAAATGGGTTCCCATCAAGTATAACACATGCATCATAATGGAAACAATGTTCCCCTTTTGTCTTGATGGTGACCATGATGGTGTTGATTATTGCAAGTTGTAGAAATTGTTAGAGATAACAAGCAACACCAAAATATTCTCCCCCTTTGACATCAAAGGCAAAGGGCCGACCAAAGAGAAGACTGTCATATCTAAACAACTAAATATAAACATTGATCATGCCCCCCTTGAGCACATACTGAATTCTCTGATTGAACTCCTCCTTTGTTATGCTGAGATGCACTATATCATCCATGCTCCCCCTGAGCTCATGTAGAGTCTGCAAATATTTTCCAAAAGAATAACATGGCTCTATCACTTGACTACGTGACTTTGACCTTCTTATCATCAAAGAATCATACATATATCAATCTCCCAACCAAGTGGGGATATACTGAATTTGACTCATCCTCCCAACCATGTAGGGATATACATGACTAAAATATAGCAATTATTACATCATCCTTCCCATGCATGGTGGGGTTACAAATTAGATCATATGACCAAAAAGGACTTATCAAAAGACTACGACAGACAGAGGAAAATTATTACATCATGGGTCTTTATATGACCTTTACATCAAATGGTATACATGAAATTTATAACAGAAACCAAATATCTAAACAAGATCATGACAGTGATCAACAACCATGTATGATCTACACCATAAGCATTTGTAAACAACATCCAGAGCTGTATATGTCAATCATCATTTCCAAAGATATGACAAAGTAAATATCATCAACCTGTGACTAAGTATGTTGTATATAGATATTTATCAATGTGCAACTTAAGTAATCATATTGTATATCCATCAAAGAGATAGCAATATGTATCTAGTAAATGATGAGCACATGGTCATTTGTGAAGATTTCTTGATATCATCAACAACAACAATCCTCAACCATGTGAGAGCAAAGAACTATAGGAATCCTACATCATAACTACACCATATGATCTTTATGCATATTTAAAGGCATGATGATAGCAACATAAAAGAGATGAGTCACTCATCATCAAATAAAGAAGTTGTGTACTCAAGCTTTGTACTTGTTCTTGTCCTTATGAAGATCACCATGTAAGCAACATATATGTACTATATCCTTCATCAAAGAGTGATCCACAATCGTCCATAAATCTGATCTAAATACCAACTATGTGACCCCAAGTATCATAAGGGATTTTATCATGGGCACCTCATAACCGTAACATAGCAAGGTGTATCATTTAGCCATATAAACATCATCATCATTGATTAGGTACCAAAGACATCTAAACATAATGCCAACAATGCTTTATTAGAAGCATAGCATGTTCTCCCCCTGAACCTGTGCCACCTGTTCACAGTCAGATCTAATCATTGCATATATCAGTAAGAAGTATTGAGGCATCATCATCAATTAGATGTACATCAACTTATCAATAACATGTGAGGATCAAAAGCACTTCTAATTAACATCCACATATTGTAGTCATCTATCACCACGACAAAAAAGATGACTGATAATCGTTTGAATCATATCAAATCAGCTTTCTGAGTCTATCCCACTGCATTTTCCTGAAACCATATGTACGTGACTCTGCAGCTTCGAAATCACGTATATATGCGACTTGTGTTCATGAAACTTGCGTATGATATTTAGAACATTGAAGTTTCACCCTTTCAGCTCCCCTAGAGTCCATTATGTCTGCAAACTATGCCATGCCACATTTTTTTGACTGTACTTCCTTCTTCTTCCATATCTTCGAGTGTGATGATGTTTTCTCCTTTTGGTATGGTGCCCGTAATTTCCTCATGCATTCCTTTGCTATATGTCCAAACTTGTTACATACATAACATCTTACATGTTTCATATTTCTTCCATAGTAGTCAATGTCTTTGTGACCAAACATATTGCAAGAAAAACAATAAATCTTAAAGTACCTGGAAGCTGATGATCATTTTGTGTGATGGTCTTGAACCATTCTACTTCCAAATCTTGTTGCAACATGTCCAAGATTATGACATATAAAAAATTCAACATTATTCATTTAAGAAAATAACTGATTATCACTTCCATATTTAGGAGTAAAAGATTCTCTTTGAAGAATTTCTTCCCTTGGTCATTGATGGAGTTGACCTCTAATCTCCTTGTTGAGAATTTTAGGTTTTACATTAGAGTTCCTTGCCTTAGTTTGTGAGCTGAATTCACTTTCAACAGATTCATGGAAACCAAGACTACATTTGATAGGAAGAGACCTCTGACTACTAAGAATATCATCCAAAATCCTAGCACTATCTTGAAATCGTAAAAGCTTATTCTTTTCTTCTAATTTACCTTTTAGTATATTTACCTCAACCTCATATTGCTCTTCCTTTTCAAGATATTGCTTCTTTATGATTTCTTCAGATTTTCTTCCTTCTTCCACTTTTTTCCTTAATTCGAGAATTTCGTTTTCTTTTTCTTCACGAGTTTGGAGTAGTTCTTCATTATGCTTATTTGATTTTTCAAGATCTTCTTTTGGAGAGAGGATCTTATCTTCAAGACCTTCATAGTAACTCGATCTATCTTTAAGTTTCTTGATTATTGCGCTCCTTTGATTTACCTCATTTCTTAATGATGTCACTTCATCCTGCAACTTTTGACATTGATCTTCCTTTTCCTTGTACTGCTTCCTTACTTTTATTCCTTCCTCTTTGAGTTTGGTAGCTTCTTCTTTGAAGGCACACTCCCTTTTGTCCAATAGATCTTGTTGATATCTAATTTGGTCTGTGAGCCTTTTAAATTCTTCCTCTATTTGATATCTTTCTCTTTCACCCATAAGAGAAAATTCAGTTGTTTTGCTGTCACTTTCATCATCTTCAAATGGACAGAGAAATGTATCACCAAAGGATAATAAATTCATACCTGATGTTTCTTTTGCTTGTTCATCTTCATTCTGAGGTTATTCATAATCTGAAGAGTTGCTTCCACATAATCCCCAATCGACTCTCCCACTATCATAGTTCCTTTGAGATGCCTTATTCTTTTGAGGTTCTTTCTTCTTTAGCTTCTTTCCCATTGTTTCTACAGATATCCTTCAAGCAATCAAGCTTTTTCCAAAGGACTTGTTTCGATACCAATTGTTGGAAATAATAATGAGAGGGGGGGGGGTGTGAATCAGTATTTGTAAATAAACATATTTTTCATTTCCATAATTAGATTTATATACACTACTTCAGTAAAGGGAACTCGTGTGTGCACACAACTGTTCTTAAAGAAACCTATGTATATCTAGTGAAATTATGATTCAGTTAATTCATCATATGTTGATCTTTAATATGTGCATCAATACTCTATTAAAAATTAAATAATAACCATGAGCAACTAATAACATAATGAACCATCTCACAAAAGCAACACACATGAAAACCAAGATTTAAGGTGGATACCCAATGTGGGTGAAAACCACTTTCTACTATCATCTTTGTCTTCTTTTAATAATAAGAAGATTTGTTTACAACATTTTACTTGTGCAGACTCATACAAGTATGCAAGCTTCTACCTGTAGAAGGTTACAGCCTTCTCTCATTCTCCAGATTCTGTTAGAAGGGAGCTACAACCCCCTAGCTCTTGTAATAGCCAAATGTTTACTAGTACGTAGGTGCCAACCTACATAAGGCTATGACCTTATTTCTCCCTCCAGGGACCACGTTTCATTAATTTGAAGGCCATGTTTCATCTAACTTTCATACTAGACCCGTCAAGAACATTGAAGCTCAAAATTAATCACCACTGCAATACAACCTTCAAATACATCTACAATAACTAATCATTGAAACTCAATCGTCAATCTATAAATCACACACAACTAAATCACTGAAGGCCCATCATCACTGAACAAAAATCACAATCAACCAATTTGAACATTCAGAATACTGTCATCAAAACATAGTCACCAAAACACAGAGCATAACCCAGGACACTGCAAAAACCACTAGAGCCAACTGCAAATTCAAATATAGTATCTCATAATGCATACGCTACTCTGATGAGCTGAACGGGCATCTATACGCAGTTTTACCAAGGCGAACTATCGTACAAATATGCAAATACTAACTTAGAAACTTCACAACTATTTCAAAATCCAATCATACCTAGATCATAACATTTGCAAAATAACACATGCGTCAGTATTCAGATCTAGACTATACATGATCAAACCACATAATGATAATTCATTTCAAGTGATAAAATCCCGATCCATCATTAGATATTATCCCTCATCAATTGCTAAGGTTCATCCTTGGTTCAGATCAAGCAAAGCACCATAAGATGATAACCTGCACACTAGATCTCACACTTCATCAGATATTCAATCCTTGCACCCCTTGGCCTAATGATCTTCTCCTCCTTATATAGTTTTAGGCCTTTTTCAATACCATGGACCAAAACCACTTAGGACCAAATACCTAGGGTCAATTCCTCGGAGCAAATACCTTCGACCAATACCATGGATCAAAATACCTTGGACCAAATACCTCAGACTGAAAACTTAGTTTTCCAACATATACACACTTTTTCTATTGTGAAAGTGTGTGTGTGTGTGTGTGTGCTCCTTTTGTTCTATTAACACAAGTGTATATGCTACTTGGACAAAGTGAACCCGTGTATACCTAAAAATATCGTTTTTATTCAGCTTCTTGATTCTGATCTGTAGTCCTTTGTTCCTTCGTCCTATTATTTTATATCATTACTTTGTTCCCTTTGAATAGACCTACTATAATGTGATTTTCCTCTACACATTACTTTTGAATTGATTCCTTTGAACCGCCCTGCATTTTTTCATATCTGTAAACACAATTGCCATGCATTCTATCACATCTGATATCTCTCTAGTAGATTCATCTAGATACATAGATTCATCTAGTTACCATATACAAGTGAATTGTTATGCTATAAGTCAATTCCCACCAAGTACAACACATGCATCATAATGCCAACACTTATTGGATGTCATTCATAATCTGGTTGCAATCCTCAATTCCAAAGAGCGTACAAACTCGAATACCACTTGATGAAGGAAAAAATAAATTTTCTTACAAAGTTCAACATTGCAATGTAGATTACATGGAAATATTTTCATATTTACTCAATTATATATTATTCACCACATCTCAAAGTATTTAAAATAAAACACACAATATTACACAGAGCCTTTGGAAAATCCACATTTCCATTAAACAAAGGAAAACTATATATGCATAACTCATAATCATACATTTCTCTATTGTCCTAATTCTACATTCATTTGGCCATTAGCCTTCCCCTCATACTTACAATGATTAAATACGAAGTTACAAGAAAATTATATTTTAGTAAATGCATAAACCACTTTGTGATTTATTCCCTAAAGCTCTCATGATTTATTCCATAAATCTCTCATTATTTTAAAGGAAACTTTTATTTTTCCTTATGGAAAAAACCTCTCTTATCCATTTCTAAATATATTCTATAATAATGAAAAGAAATTAAGAATATTTAAGGAATTATAATTCCTTTAAAATATTTAAACCACTTTTGTATATTTTCTTCAACAATCTTGATGGCTTGGAAGCTCTAATGTTCTTGTATCACTAAAAGTCACTCCTCTCAGTATAAGCAAAAAGTTTGTCTTTATTGATTGATGAAGGACATAGTTGCCAAAGTGGTTGTAAAAGTTTGTCTTTATTGATTGATGAAGGACATAGTTGCCAAAGTGGTCGTAAACCCCCCTTCAGATTCCTCCAAGATAGGTAAGGGATTCTCACACTTTCATAAGAAACTTCAACTAATCCAGTTCCTGCTTCAAAACAGACTGGATGTCTGAGTTGCATGGAAAACCAAATTCCATGCATTCCATAAACTGAGATGGCATGTGCTAGTGTGAAGGATTCAACTCCCATGGACTCCTCTCATGGGTAGTAGAATGATGGTTTCATTTTTATTTCGGACTTTTGTCAGTTGAAGAGGCTACAAACTTTAATTTTTGTTTTAACCTATTTAGACTATAGGAGGTATAAGGATACTTAGAAGCATTTAGCATTGCCTATGAGGCTTAGATTTTTTTTTTTTTTGGATATCATATAATGTAGTTAGGCTGTCAACATATATGGTTTCCCTTTGCCTAAGTTGAGGCCACCTAACCATCTGATTTATGGTTGTCACATGTCCTTTAAAAAAATAATAGTAATTTCCTCCGAAACTTATAAAAAAAATATTGAATTTATATTTATTAATTTTTCATTCTTCTTTAAATTCCTAATTTCATTTGATATCTTAATTTTACGGTGGTATTTTAATTTTAATTTATGAAATTTAAAAAGTATACCTAACTATTATATTTATGACTCTAACAAAAATTCGTATATGGCTCATATGAATTTGTTATCGAATGATATATTTTTAAACGTATCTTAAATTTTCACATTTCCACCCAGCATTTTAGTTATGCATTATGAAAATGATTTTTAAACTTCACTTGAGTGACTAATATCATTTTCTCAATATAAAATTCTCATGCGTTGTGGAATATATGCGTGTTTGCAAAAGCTACAAATACTAAAGCTTTACCACTGCGGTTTCCACATAACGATGAAAATACTAACACATTTTGAGTTAGGTGTTCATAAACTAATTTAAATAGATCTCTTGTTTTATATATAAATATAAAACTGTTCCTCTTTTCTGAGTTATATATAAATTATGAAAACTTTATTTGATGTTACCTTGTTAGGTTTATGTTAAGGGATTTAGAAGTTCTTTTCGCATCAAGTAATTTTAATTTTTTAATTCTAGTTATTAATTGAGGTATGAAACAAGGGTGTCTTGATTTTTCTTTTAGTTATAGTGTTTCAATTTTGCACAACACTTTATTATTGTTACCATAATTTTGTGATTACATTTTTCTACCTTAGTATTGTGTTTTTTCTTGTTATGATACTTGTTATACCTGCCCAAGTAGGTATATGGGGATTGTTAGAGCGTTGACCTGTATTAATCTTAGTTTGAACTATTTTTATCAGTGGAATTTAACCAAAGTTTTAAATAACTTTATATTTTAATAATATTTTAAAACAATTTGTAAATGCTTTGATTGGATATCATATTCGAGCTTTTATTGTAGAGTGTTGCAGAGTGAGGGACAACATCGTAAGTTTTGGTAGGCAAGTCATTCACTAAAGTTAGGATAAACCACATAAACATAAATCAAAGTCTCAAAGTTTAAGAGTAATGCTATCTCAAACTTAGCATTAACTCATGAAATTTTATGTAAGAAAAATAGTATGAAAAAATACTTTGCACATTTATATTGATTTCTCAATTACTCCCAAAATTACTTTGCAAATTTATATTGATTTCTCAATTTCTCATGCAAGCCTACACTTGGCACCATTTTTTGCACCTGCCACCATCGCTCTCCAACATGTTAACACCCTCTGCATGCTGCATGCAGAAGCTAGGTTCTTAACCCTCTGCCCTAACGGGTTGTAGCCTTCTCAGACTTCATAGCTCGTATGCTTTGCATGGCTCAACATTCTTCTCCACAATAGGTTCTTAGTTATTAACACCCTCACTAGTTGCAGCCTTCTCAGCTTTCATAGCTCCAATGCTCTGCCCTAGCTTAGCATTCTTCTTCAAGGCTCTTCAAGCTGCCATCTTCACATTTAGGTTGACAATTGAATGAACATTTCGTCTCAGGAGGCAAAAGGGCATACCTAGAGTAAGCATAATTTCATAGCTCCAATACTCTGCCCTAGTTCAACGTTCTTCTTCAAGGTTCTTCAAGCTGCCATCTTCGCGTTCAGGTTAAGATTGAATGAACATTTGGTCTCAAGAGGCAAAAGGTCATACCTAGAGTAAGCATACCTAAGTAGAAGTGCTCTCGTTTACCTCTGAATGTGACGTTCACAATTGAATGAGAAGTTGGGAAACATTCTCCCACCTCTATACTTGTTGGGATAGTGTTCTCTTATTCAAAATGCTCTGGGCTGAGATGAAATTATCATTGAAACTCTTTTATCTGAATGAGAAGTTGGGCAAAATTCTCCCACTATACTTTTTGGGATATTGTTCTCTTAATTAGCATTGGAACTCTCTTTTATGTTTGGCTACATAGACTATAAGAGGATTTATAAGTATGAAAGGCAGAAATAAAGAGGTACATACGTTTGTGGCTACATAGACTATAAGAGGAGTAATCAGTAGGAAAGACAGAATTAAAGTAGTACCAGCAACATAAACAGGAAGACGTATGTAAAACTCATCCTTAGTGGCTCTGCTATATAAAACTGATAACATTTATTTGATCTGATATCATAGAACATATAACATTTATTTGAAGCGCCTCTGTTTCATGTTCCCATATATAATTGCTTTGTTTTGATATAAAATTGTTTTCATTTTTTGCAATGTTTTCATTTCCATCCCACGTAACCTGGTCCCATTCATGTATTGAGAGCTTTGTAGTAGGACAAAGGTAGTGGCATAGATGCAGCAACGAATTCCTGAGCAACCGTCTCTCTCCTTTCACAGCTCTGTAGTAGGACAAAGGTAGTGGCATAGATGCAGCAACGAATTCCTGAGCAACAGTCTCTCTCCTTTCACAGCTCGGTAGTAGGAAAAAGGTAGTGGCATAGATGCAACAACGAATTCCTCAACAACAATCTCTCTCATTTCACACTCTCATTTAGAGGATGGCATAGGATTAAAAGTTAAAACAATTTTTATGTTCTCCAACATGAAGAATGCATGAGTAAAACAAATTTGGCGGTGTTTGAAATAAGAATTAATTATCGACATAATAGAGATGTATAACTACAGTTCTGAATAGAGTTAACAACCTTGCTATAATGGAAACAATGAATTATCAAATCTAACAGTGAATTATCAAACCTTAGGGGAGGCGAAACACTTCAGCTTTGAGAACTGTCTTAAATTACTGTTAGATGATAATTTATATAAATATTAATGTGTATCTTGGAGGGTAAAGTGAGTCATATGCTATAATGTATCACCTATTGAGTAACATTCTGCCAGCAAATTCTTCTTTTCCATAGCGTGACTGTGTACCTCGTGTGTAGTGCACATCTATTCTACAAGATTTGGAGAGCTACCATTGCACTCTTGTGTCTTATGTGATTTGTTGTTATGCTATTCGCTGGCCGTCCATCTTTCTCTGCAAATGGTGCAGGTGTTGAGCTTTCCACAAGTGCAGAATCTTCGTGTAAGCATTGAGTATGGCACTGACATAAATAGATGAATGTTTAACTAAAGCAACCATGTATTGGAATTCAAACATCTCCAAAAACACACTCTGTACACAGGGAAATCACTTGTTAAATAACTAACATTATATAATTTGTTTGAGAAGACTCAATAATTAAAGAATAACAAAGTATAGTCCATTAAATTGCATCTCTAACAAATTTTCAAGAAAAGTATTTTCACCTTCTACAACTTCCTCTTCTTAAAGCAGGTAAAGAGCTCAATCATTGAATTCACCCATTCGCTTCCTAGCCTCTTAGAAAACGCCATTGGAAAACGACTAAAGGCCTCCACATTTTAGTAGTCAATATGCAATGGCGACAGTGGCACGGCGATCATCAGATGCTACAAGGAAATGTTGAATGTGCTATACTGAAAATGTAAGTATATTGAAACTCATCAGGTTTCATATTGTGCCCTCAGTTTCAGCTATAGTAGTTTCTAGTATTGTTTAGCCCTAAATGAGAATGGAAAGAAATAGAGCCATTCCCAGAATCCATCAGTTCAGTTACTAGAACCCTCTAGAGGGAGTACGAGTGACAGGGAGAAGGGTCGGATGTCAATTAGCCTGGTGAACATGTAATGAAGATAGTATGCTGGTATAGACAATTGGTTAACAGAGGGGCCCATGCTGTGGTGTGTTTTTTCATGTGTGCATGCCGACAAACCTTTATTAATGTCTTGTGTGAACCGGTGGGTAGACAGGCACACATAGTGGTTGTGTGTTTTGCATGTTGCTGGATGTCTGGGTGTCTGGCAATGGCGGGCTAAATTCTTGTCCCTAGCTGTTATAGAGCGTTGGTTCATAGAGAGAGCCCTGTTGTGGAAATAGTTCCTCCTCTTAACTAGGTATATATAGTTACACTTATGGTTGGATTTATTGACTGGACTAATGAAGTTCCAGTCAAAGAAGCAGCGGCAGCGGAAAACTAGCCAGGCTCTGTCCCAATTATTATTTGATGACATATGAAATGTATGGTCAAACGGGAAACTAATACTTTGTTAGTTATGTGTCCTATGCTTCTTTTGAACTTGGTCAATCGACTTCTCTTATTATTTCAATCCAAGTTAATATACCAGCTATTTCGGCACTTGTGTTATCAAGATGATTAAAAACATAGTCGAATGGAAACATTTTTACAATGAGTTTAATGTAAAGACAATAGATGGTGATTTTAAAAGTATATATATATATATATATATATATATATATATATATATGTATGTATGTATGTATGTATGTATGTATGTATGTATGTATGTATATATATATATATATATATATATATATATATATGTATATAATATATATATATATATATATATAATATATATATATGTATATATATACATATAATATATATATAATATATATATATAGTATATATATATATATATATATATATATTATATATATATATATATATGATATATATATATATATATATATATATATATATATATTATATAATATATATATATATATATATATTATATATATATATATATAGATGGGTACAATTATGATAAATGGGACCATGTGGGTTGTAGTGTAATATATTAATAGAAATGATATCACTCAATATATCAAGTTTAATACAGGATTTTAGAATTGTAAATTGGTCCTATATCTGCTTAATTTGTTTCCTGAACACTTGACTAATTGTCAGTGGTTCTACAAGAATAATTAATCTTTCCATTTCATCTCTTACATTGGTAAGATATTCTATTTGATGATGTACTCAAAAATTGTTGGGTTACTTGGCTCCTTAGTCCTTGTTTCAAGGATTATTTATAGTTCTAATATGATTTTTCCTTATTCATCTATCGCTACTAAACTACCCTTATGAAAATTTCTAGCATGATCATAATCTCAATTAGGTGGAAGACCCTTAGGTATTTCTCCAACTAACTTGAAATGATTTTTGATAACCTTTTGGAGACCCACTCGGGAAGAGGATATAGATGTTTGAACAACTAATGAACACAATTGTAAAACTACATATTAGTGTTCCTCTTCTAACAATTTTTTCACAGTATTAGAGCTTATCACTTTATGGACTTTCCCTTAGATACCTCTATGCTTAATTTCCTATCCTTATGAGAATCATTTTATGAAAATATCTTGAAAATCAAGGGCCATTGTTAGCAATGGTTATTATTCTTGGGCCACTAATACAACATGAACACCACTCATTCAAATTGAAATCATGGGACTAAGTAAAAAATACTCCAACATATATTCAACTTAATATTATGGTTCTTCCCTAAAATTATTATGATACCTATATCTTCAATAATTTCTTGAAATTATGGTGTTGGATATAAAAAAGAATTCATATTTTTTCCAACTTGTAATCCATGAAGTTATGGATACTACATTAATCAATGAGTATTGTTACAATTTTCTTTTGATACATCTTTGATATTTAGGGTTTCTCGACTATTAATTCTGCACATTACATGAAAATAGATTTTTCCAAAAGTCTCTTATAGCTCTAGATATTTTGAAGCTTCCACTTTTTGATCTTCTTCATCTTCACAATATATTTCAAATAATTTCTTCTTATTGTACTTGTGTGTGTGACTATACTTCTCATCACAATTGGAACATAGACCCTCTTTTCTTCTTTAATCCATTCATTGAGGAGACAAATTTGTTCGCTTAGGAGAGAGATCATCATTTTCTCTATAGTTGTTAACTACCAATTTACTAGTGGGCATATGTTTACTTTCATCTTTTTTTTAGGACAAAAACCATGCACACGAGATTTAGGTTCAACAAGATGCATCTCATGTAGGATGTTTTCCTTTAAGTTTACCATAAATAGGTCTAAGTTATTATCCTCTAAAAGAAACTTTACTTTGAGACACATGTTTTGGAAATTTTCAAGTTATCTACAACTGCCTTATTTTGTTGAATATTTACCAATTGGCTGAAAGATGTATTTTTGTTAATATCCACATAATATGCTATTAATTCCTATCTAAAAATGGACCAAGATATAACAAAATATTTTTCCTTTAACAAAGACTTGATATCATATATGATTGTCATTTTTTCATAGAATGGATGCAATACTTACCTTTTGTAGGGATGTCACTAGGTAAAAATCAAAGTATTTCTCCATCTGAAATGTCCATATGATGCGATCATTATATCAATATTTGGAATGTAGTATTTCTTTGATGCTGAATTGAAGCCCTCATGATATGGATCTTGGATTGGAATCTCATGGTTATGGTTTTGTGATTTAATATTTGACGTCTCCAATTGTGATTGTATGTTCCCGATATATTATTGATTTTCAACACCATGTTTATCCTTATGATCCTAGTTTCCTTGTCTTTCCACATATCTTTTAGGGATTGTTTTAAAATATTGTTTCGTAATTCTTGCATCTATTCCCTAATTGATTTTTTATATCCTCCTTTACATTTTGGATTTCTTCCTTATTTGTATCTATTTTCTATTCTATTTCTTCCTTATTTTCATTCACCTTCTTCTCTATTCCTTCCTTCGTTTCATTCAACTTATTTCAGATTTATCTTTAAAGATTTTGTTCAGAACTTGGAAAATCCAAAATTTTCAAAATAATATAATATATTTCATTAAATTTATTCCTTACTTGAGATAACCTAAATTATAATTCTACACTTTCTCCATGTCGCGAATAACCTTCACTATACTAAATTATTGTCGCATCCTTCTATGAAGGTGTGCTGGAAAATAATAATAGTAATCTTCTTTATCACAAATTTTAGTCACCAATAAAAAGTAATATTCTATTCAATTGGTAGGTCCAGTAAGTTGCATACAATAAGTTAGAGTGTACCAAAATGATTGAAGTTTTATTCAGATGTCTTTGAGATTTGAGGCCTTTTAGATATGAATTTTTTTTATATAATTCTCCAGTAAATAATTTCTACAATTTCATATGTGTGAACTGAATTGGATTTTCCAAACATATTTTATGGTAACTTTCCCAAAATATGTTGATGTGTTAGCCTCTTCCCAAGAGAAAAATAGTATATCATGCCACGTGTCTAGTTCATCAAATATAATTTTGAAACTTGTACCTAAGGTGCTTCTGTATGAATCCTAAAATCCTTAATGATCATAGGGAGTAGGATATAGTAAGAATACCAAGATAACATGCTTAAAATTCATTTCAAGAGTATTCCCCAACACTAAATTATGTAAGGTATGATCTTTAATGAAAAAGGTATTATAGACTTTATGTGAATTTTTCTTATGTTACTTAGTGCAACGGATTGAAAAGATTGCAAATAACATAAAAACATAAGAAAATTGAAATATAAACATACACATCAACACAACAACAATTTGATAATAGACTTCACCAGACTTCCTGGCTACCTCTTCGGGTCCTTAGATTCCAGTGTGACTGATTTATTAGTGTTCAAAATGCTTTTATAGACATGAGGTCAAAAACAGAGACACAAATGAGAAAAAGGATCTCACCATTACGTTCAGCTTGAAATTTCGAGTCAAACAAATATAAACTTGCCCATATTTGGCCACTGTGACCTCCAGAACCCATAAAGAAATCCAAAGCCGCCTTTGTCCCTACAAAACCACTTCTGTCTGTACAATATCGCCTCTGTCTGCACGTTATTGGTTTGGCAGGTTCAGCACCTCCATAAACTTTAAACAGTGTTTGGGTGGCTTGGTTTACCAAGCTCCACCCTTGGCATCATGTTTATCAGAATGTGAGTTAAGGCATTGTTATATAATGTTTTGGTGGGTTAGAGGTTCGAAACCCCCGCCCAACTTTTTATTGTTGGTTATGTTAATACAACATATATGATATGTTCGACAGTGATATATGATAAGGTTTTGGGACTATATAATAACTGATATATCAAAGGTTCAGTGATCATGGGGTTGACTGCAACCATCCAACCTTTTTCCGGCCACCTTTCCTCACAACCTTAAATACAATATCATCCATAATCCTATCAACACTCATCGTAGCCCATCTGGTGCAACCCTTTCAAAGAAAACTCAATAATTCTAGGAGGTCATGGGTTTGATCCTCCTTGATCCCCAAAATTTTGGAAATTAGGTAATATTGTGAAAAATCTGAGTTGCCACGTGTCAGCCCTGGATTGGCCCATATTAACGAATCATACTTGAACACGTCATCAACCTGCTAATATCATCCTAGATAAGTGGTGTACTCCCGGGATGACACATGTCCTCTTGACATCATCCTGTTGACCTGGTTGACTATTGACTGTTGACTTTCTGTCTTTTGCCCTAATTTTTGCACAAACTTGGAATCGCTATAACTTCTTCATCCGGACTCGAATTTGCGCGCTATTTGCACTGTTGGAATCGTATGAATGAGAAATTAAAATTAATCCTACTTTCATATACATTTGAAGACATTGATGTAGAGGAAAAACTAGATCTATTTTCGATCACTCCTCCCCACTAGAAGCTTTTGGACCACCAAAGTTAGATTCAGTTGTTGAGTAAGTGAGGATAAAGTTCCTTCACTTCTCTAATCTCGATCCATAGTGATTTACTTCGATTTTTACCTTTGAGTCCAACTCGAAGATACTCAACATTTCCTCGTCGCGAAGTCCTTATCCTCCTATCAAGAACTATATCCTCCTGTAGCTCATTGAGATACTCAGGCAAAATATCTACAATGGAAGGTAACTGAACTTGCTCTTCATGATCTCCAATCAATGAAGGCTCACAAAATTGCAAGTTTTCAATATTTACAATATAATAGAGCTACATATAAGCTGGTAGATCTAGGCGGAAAGAATTTTCACCAATTTTGTCAATTATTTTGAAAAGACCATATATAATTAGTTTCAACTTCTTACCTTCCCCTTGTTGTCTTTCTTTACTGATGTAAAACCAGACTTGATCACCAACTTGAAAAATATGCTCAACTCGATGCTTGTCATGCTGCACCTTATACCTTGCTTGGATTATTTGCAGTTGTTCATGTACTGCCTAGTGAATTTCATGGATTTGTTCAATAAACATGATTGCTTTGTCCACATCATTGTGTACTTCAACTTCTATGTCTTTACGAAAGAAAAAATCCAGGGAGACTTTGGTATAAAACCAAAAAAAAAATCTCGAAAGGAGATCTCTAAGTAGAAGAATGTTTTGCATGGTTGTAAGTATGCTACACATAACACAAATGCTCATCCCAAAGTTTGAGATGCTTGCTACAATGTCCTCAAAGAAATTGTATCATTGTCCTGTTGACCACTTTTGTCTAACCATCTATTTGCAGATGAAATGTTGTGCTTTTCTTTAACTTTGTGTCCATTAATTACGATAGACTTGACCAAAATTTCCTGACAAATCGAGAATCTTGATTAAATACAATAGAAGTGGGTAACCCAAAATGAACCCATACATTTTGAAAGAACAACTTTGTAGTTTTTCAGCTTTGACCTGTTTATTACATGGTGTAAAAATACACATCTTACTGAACCTATCGACAACTGCATAAAAATAATCATGACCCTTTCTAGAATTTGGTAATCTCCCAACAAAATCTATGGAAACACTTTCCCAAGGATGAGAAGGAATTGGAAGTGGAGTATACAAGCCTAATTTTCTATCACTTGGCTTGCTTGTAGAACACATAGTACATCCTTTAATATATCTAGAAACTGTCTCATTCATTCATGGCGAATAGAAAAATCTTTGTAATTGTGCAACTATTTTACTTACACCCAAATGACTTGATATGAGAGAACTATGTGCTTCTTGAATTATATTAACTCTTTCAATTTGTGGAATGCATAACTTTTCCAAATGGTATAAGAGTTTGTCCTTTATGTAATAATCCAATTCTTCTAGCTACTTTTCATGACTTAAATGTGCATATACATCCTTAAAATCTTCATCTTGAGGATATTGTGCAATGTGACTTTCATGAATTACAGAGTTATGCTTAAGTATTTTGGATGCATTTATAATTGGTCTTGGTAACATGTGTGTAACCTTATTATGTATGCCCTTATTATATCTGATAACAAGATGAAATTGTTGTAGAAAACCCATCTGCCGATAGTGTCTTGATTGTTGCAATTTAGTTTGTGAGTGTAATATTAAAGTGGTTGATTATCTATGTGTGTGATTTTTTCTTTACCCATTATGTAATGTCTCCCCTTTTTAACACTTTGAACTAATGCATATAATTCCTTATCATATGTAGGATAGTTTTGCTGATGTGAATGTATCATAATGAAAACATATAGGCTTTCTGTGTTGCATCAGCACTGCCCCCATGGCATTTTCACTTGCATCTATCTCTATCTCAAATGGATGCTGAAGATTTGGTAGTGCTAGTACTAGTGTTGTACTGATTCTTTCTTTCAATGTGTCGAAGGCTCTCTACTATTTTCCTCCCCACTGAAACACTTGTTTCACACATGTCAAAGCCTGTAAATGAGCTACAATCAAAGAAATGTTAGTAATAAAGTTTCTCAGGTATTGTGTTGCCGCTAAGAAACTTCTAACTTCTGCAGTAGTAATCAAAGAAAAGTTAGCAATAAAGTTTCTCCAATATTGTGCTGCCGCTAAGAAACTTCTAACTTCTGTAGCAATATTGGGCTTAGGCCAATTTACAATGACTTTGACCTTAGAGGGATCTATCATCAATTCACCACCCCCTACAATATAACCTACATAATTCAAAGATGTTCTGCCAAATTCACATTTTGATAGTTTTACATAGAGATTTTCTCTTTTCAAAACATCTAAAACCCGCTTTACATGCTTTACATGTTCATCCCATGTTCTACTGAAAACAGGAATATCATTTGAATAGAATATTACAAAATCATCAATGGATGGCCTAAATACATCATTCATGACTCGCATGAATGTAGCTGGAGTGTTAGTGAAACGAGAAAGCATGACCATCCATTCATACACTCCTTGCTTTGTTTTCAAAGTAGTCTTCCATACATCTTGTTCTGGAACTATGATATGATGGTAGCCACTTCGCAAGTCCAATTTAGAGAAGCAAACTGCATCTTTTAACTGATCTAACAAATCTCCAATATGAGGAAGAGGATGACAATTCTTTATTGTGATTTTATTTAATGCTCTAAATTCAATGCACA
Organism: Pinus taeda; assembly: GCA_000404065.3. Taxonomy (NCBI): domain Eukaryota; kingdom Viridiplantae; phylum Streptophyta; class Pinopsida; order Pinales; family Pinaceae; genus Pinus; species Pinus taeda. The sequence goes on along the minus strand of APFE030300984.1, from coordinate 241,605 downwards.
TTCTCTATGAACCGTCTTTCTTTCGCACTAACACAATAGGTGATCCTCACGGTGATGTGTTTGGTCAAATAAACCCTTGATCTAGCAACTCCTTTATCTTCTTATTTATCTCTGCATTCTTTAGAGCTGATAACCTGTACATTCCAAGGTTAGGTAGTGGAGCATCTTGCTGCAAATAAATCTCAGGTTCTATCTCTCGCTTGGGTGGAAGATCTTTAGGCTCTTGAAAAAAAATATCATAATCGGAAACAACTTTAACTAGATCTGCTTTCTGTTCAGGATTACAGCCTTGGAAATCATTAAATTTATCAATATCCTTTTCTTTTAAATTCATAAGAAAAAATTGTTTTCTTGAATTTACAATTCCTTTCATCTGTCGTAAATGTATGAGAGATAACTTATCTTTGAGTTTATGAGTGCTTACAATATATTCAATTCCATCTTCAGTGAGTTTATAGTTATTTTCTGTTCAATAGAAGATAGCATTTCTATCGTACAAGTATGGACATCCTAATACAATTCCATATATGTCCAATGGGACTATGTCTAACTCAACCTCATCTACGAACTTTGACCCAATAGCAAATGATGTTTACATTGTTTCATAACTTGTAGCTTAGTTTTATCACACACCCAACCTAGTGGATATGGCTTTTTATGAGGCTTTGTTTCTAGTCCCAACTTCTTTACAATTGCTTCAGAAATCAAATTAACTTGTGAAACACTATCAAGTAAAGTATCAATTTCAGTATGCTTGGAAATGAATCTAATGTGAAGTAGCTCATTTCTTTTCCTCTCATCATTATCAATATCAACCGAATGTGAATAAGTACTTGTAGATGCTTTAGAATCTTTAACTTTTATACCTATAGCTATAACTGTTGTCTTGTCACCTAAATCTAATCCCAAGTCCTTTTGAATAACAGCAACATTCTTCCACTCCTTACTCCCAAACTTCTTAGGCTTCAATTCTAGATGCAATGACTAGCAGTGTGCCTAATCGTGGTCTTCCTTCTTACAATGAGTGCATGAAGGCTTATCTTTCTTTAAAGTATTTGTTTTCTTCTCCTTCAATTTAAGTTTCTTCTTGGCTTTATTCTTGCTTTCAATAGGTTTGGATGATTTCCCAACTTCATGGGTTACATTTTTGCCTCTAGCTTCTAGATGAGTTGCTTGGACCGATACATCCTCTAAGCTAGTTGGATTAAACATAAGTATAGTATGCCTCAAATAACTATGACGACTACCTATGTATTTCAATAATGTCTCTGGTGAGTCCAATGATATGCCTAATTTTACAACTGTCCTATGGAATTCTTGAGTATAACTTTGAACAATTTGACCTTTTAATTCACATAGTGTTTGCCAACTCATTATTTCTTGCTGCATATAAGCCAATGGATAAAATCGATTTTTAATAGTAGAAACAAATTCAGTCCAAGTTGAAATGATTTTACCATGGTTTTTGGGATCTGCTTATGTCTTGCCTTCGCAGCATACAAGTGGAGTTCCTCCAAGTCGAAGGCTAGTAAGCTGGATCTTCTTCCTTTCTAAAACAACTTTATGCACCCTGCAATACACTTCAATTTGTCTTATCCAATTATCAATCTTTTCAGCATTAAGTTCTCCATCATAAATTGGCAAATCAAATTTTAAATCTAATTTGATCAAAGGTGATTTCTTCTTTTTATTCTTAGAAGGACTAGATTTATGAGAAGAAAAAGGATAATGATGACAATAATGGTTATGAATGAGGAGATGGTGGAGGAAGCATTTCTCCATTTCACTTATATTCTTCATCTTTAGGTGATGAAGAGCCTTAATCTTTGTTCTTCTTAAACTTGCGATACATCTCTTCCACCATTGCACCTATCCTCATGAAACTATCCATGAATTGAGATTCTAACCCAAGTGGGGTTTCATCTGCCATCCTTCATTGTGAAAAGACCCTTCCAATCTATGGATTTGCCTCAACAAGTTTATCTTCACCTCACTCGAGCCTTAACCTAGTAAGGATTCAAATCTTCACACAATCTTGTCAAACCTTAAAAACCAGTGCTCTGATACTAGTTGATCCTTTAATGAAAAAGGTATTATAGACTTTATGTGAAGTTTTCTTATGTTACTTAGTGGAATGGATCGAAAATATTACAAATAACATAAAAAATAAGCAAATTGAAATATAAACATATGCATCAACACAATGACAATATGATAACAGAGTTCACGAGACTTCCTCGCTAACTCTCCCTATCCTTAGCTTCCAGTGTGACTACTTTATTAGTCTTCAAAATTATTTTACAGAAATGAGATAAACAAAAGACTCAAATGAGAAAAAGGATCTCACCATCTCTTTCAACTCAGAATTTTGAATCAAACGAGTATATACTTGCCCATATTTGGCCACTGTGACGTCCATACCCCCTAGAGAAATCCAAAACCGTATCTGTCCCTGCAAAACCACTTCTGTCTATAATACTGCCTCGGTCTGCACACTGGTGGTTTGGCTATTTCAGAACCTACATAAACTTTAAACAGTTTTTGGGTGGCTTGGTTTACCAAGTTCTGACCTTGGCATCATGGTTATCCGAATGCGCATTAAGGCGTTCATATATAATGTTTTGGTGGGTTGAAGGTTCAAAACCCCCACCCAACCTTCCATTGTTGGTTATGTTAATACAACGTATTTTATATGTTCGACGATGATATATGATAATTTTTTTGGACTATATAACAATTGACATATCAAAGGTCTGGCGGTCGTGTGGTTAACCCCGACCATCTGGCCTTTTTCCAACCACCTTCCCATATAATAACTCACATATCATCTTGGACAAGTGGTGTGTTCCTAGAATGGCACATGTCCTGCTAACATCATCTTGTTGACTTGGTTGACCGTCAACTATTGAATCTTTGACTTTTGCCCTAATTTTCCCAAAAACGTTTACTGGCTCTAACTTCTACATCAAGACTCGGATTGACACGCCATTCACACTGTTGGAATCATATCGACGAGCACTTAAACTTGATCCTACCTCCATATGCATTTCAAGATTTTGATCTACAAGCAAAATTGGATCTATTTTGGATCAAGGTATAACTATGAAAGTTTATTGAACCAAATCATGGAAATTGAACTAATTATTCATTCATATTTTTTCCTAATATGGTTCGAGTTTCACTTTCTAAATCCTACAGAAAAAAATTGTTAAAATTTCAAACTAATTTGGGGAGATTTCAAGAACCTTTAATTCCTTATATATTATATATAAAAGTATATAGAACCAGTATTTTAATTTGATATAGATGTTCACCACAATTTCAATAAATTTTGGTTGAACATTCACAATTTGAAACTTGACAGAAAAAAAGTTATACTAAAAATGTCTAATTGGCCTATCTAAGACCAATCTTGGGATCATTTAGAAACCCTAACTTCCTTGGAACATAAATCTAAAATTATGGAAAATTAATATCTAAAATTTGAACTAGACATGCACCATGTTGTCATCCAAAATGAGGTCCATGTTTCATGATCTAAAACCTTACATAAAAAAAGTTATAGTGAAAATGCAAAACTCATTTTTTTTAGATTAATTTGAGGAGAATGCATTAACACTAATTTGCTTGCAACATATCTCCAAAAATATAGTTAACCAAGATGTAAAATTTTAACCACATATTTTATGATATGTATTCTCACTATTAGCCAAGTTTCAACATTTGAGGCCACCCAAAACAAAGTTAAAGTGAAAATTCCATAATGACATGATCATGAGTTCTAATACTAAATATTACGATTCATGCACTTTAAAAATCATAAGAATCCAATAATTTTAATTGTCTTTGAAGGGGAAACCTCCAATTACAATAAATATAATGTAGAACACAATATTTGATGATCCTAATATATGTATTATATATATATATAATATATATATATATATATATATATATATATAAAAAAAACACACACACATAAATAAAGGGTACAATTATAATAAAATGAGACCCATTAAATTCTAGCCTACATAAGATGTAGTCAGTTAAGAGATGTTTCTTAATAAGAAATTTTAGGGTTAAAATGGGCTTATATAAGGCTTAACATTTCCTCACTGCCACATTCTTGCAAGTTTTTTTTGTTGATGCCATAGTGCTATGACTCCAACTTGTTGCCATAGTGCTTCGACTCTGTCATTAATGTCATATATTCACAATGACAATGTTTTGACTCCACCTTGCTCTCAAAATGTTGCCTCTCCAACAATGCTATAATAGTGTTACGACTGTGCCCTCATTTTTACAATGTTATAACTATGCTACAACAACATGGATCATGATTTGTTTCAATTACAAGTGTTTTACAAGATTTTGCGTGGGAAGAAACTATTGGTTTAGGAAAGGGTTGGGGGAGTAGAACTCCTACTACTGTTTATCAAGCCAACAATATGTTAAAAGAAAGGAATGGATATAGTGTGAGAGAATAATAATTGGATTGGGAATAGATGAGAATGAAAAATTATTTATGTTATCCAACTTCCTAATCACCATTTAAGAGAAAGGAAAAAATAGAGGAAGACAAGTTGAGACATACGAAGATAAAACATAGAAGAGCTTGTGGAGTTGGGAAGAAATGGAAGAATAAAGTTAAGATTGGAAAATTTGGTATGTATGTTAATGAAACAAATAGTGTATTCATCCACAAAGTAGAAATATACACGTATTGTTGAATAAATTAATGTGAATTGTAAACAAAATGAAAATCATATTCATTGTATCTAATGTTATTTCTTGCAACTTCTAAATTATTTATCATATGTATTAATATTTAAGCTCTTTTAATACTAAACTGGGTGGAGAGACTAAGTTCTCTTAGAAATTGTGTACAAAACTTTACATACAAAAAACTATAGTCCCATGTATGCTAAACTTACTGTTAAATCGTTTTAACATAAAAACAAGTTTTACGCTGAACCATATATATTTAAATTTAGTATAACGTAACAAAGTTGAAGATAGTTTAATGCATATCTATTTTGAGGAACTTTCAATGTATATCTCAAAATGGTTAATTTTTTATTTTTTTTTACGTATAATACTAAATTTTAAAATTCCGTGTTAGTTATTAAATAAGGTCTTAGCTCTGAAAGTTTTACGTGAACTTTCAAATGCAATAAGTTTTGTAAATTAATGACATAAAATTAGTTTGATGACAGGGCAATGATGTCCTCGGTCGCTTCCCATTTTTTGCTAGAATGAGAAGTTATTAGTCCTTGCCCTTCGAGGGACTACAACATTCATCTTGCGGTCAAATGCAATTTAACCTGCATTATTTTGCTCTAATTTTTTTCAATTTTAACCAAAGTTTCTAGAAAAATCTCAATGTTTCTATTTTCCTTAATTTAAAAATAATTTTCTAATTTTTTTAAATGTATTTCTAATTTTTTATCAGCTTAGCAACTTCTAATGGGGCATGATTCCGCTTATGGAGACTGTTATATTTTTTGTATTTGTTATTGCATGAAAATTGGTTTAAAAATAGAAGGATACTAATTTTTTTAGTGGCCATTCTATCGACAAGTGCTCTCACACTGACACTGACACTAACATTATAATGATACTACTTTTCCCAATGATGAAAGAACTAGCACATTTGCAGATCCTTTGTGTAGGCGGGGGGAGGTAAACCATCTCCACTTCATATTTCATTGTACGAAGATTACTAGAACTTTTACAAATTTCCACATGATATATCATATATCGTATGAATGTTTATGGAAGATGGGGTATGTGCAGGAAAACGAGGAATATTATTATTAGTTTCATTTTGTAGAGCTTCTACTATGCTCAAGCCAGGGTATGTGCAGGAAAATGCGACTGCATAGGGAGATTTATTTGCCAAGGATGAAATTAATGTTAAATTATTTCCGTTTGTGAAACTTTTATTGTGCGAAGGATGAAGTATGTGGGGGAGAGGAGTTGGGTAGAGATCTGACTTTAAAGCTATGAACATTTGCAGAGGACAAGGAAAATATGTTAGAACATAATAATGAATATTATTATGTTTCATTCTGTTGAGATTTTAGTGTTCGAAGGATGGGGTTTATCTACGAAAGGATGTGGTGTATCGAAAAATTAATGTTAATGTGTGAAATGTTTATGCACAATGGATTCTTAATGAAGTCACACACATAGGAATTTGTGTTATATTGAATGTATATGAGTTTTTTATTTATCATAGGATAGATATATGGATAATAAATTATCTAGAAAACAAGGTGTGTGGAGGAGAGTCACGCGTTTTGTGAGTGCTTCGATATTTTGTTATTTTTCTGAGCATTGGTGTGAGAATTGAATATTTGTGGAGGATAGAGTATGTGTGGGAGTATGCGTGGGATATTTTACTGTGCTAAGCTTTTATATGGGGAACTTTATTTGGCAGGGATGAAATTAAGAGAAGTATTTTTAGGACAATGGATGGTGTATACGAAGATTAATTTTAAACTTCTAATGTTTATATGTTATTATTATTATGTCTCATTGCGTGGAGATGGAATTGTATTGTGCATTAACAACATGGTCGGTTTCTCTAAAGTTAATTATAGCAGTTGCATAGAGATGTGATTTTATAGAGCTATGAATCCTTGTGGACCCAAGGATCTCTGGAAGAATATTATTGTGTTTCATTGTGTGGATATTTCACTATGTGGGGATAGAGTATCTACGTGGATTTCTGAATACATGCTTATGTTAGCCGGAAAGGAAAATAGACAAATTTACAAATTAAGTTACGAGAATAGTCTGAAATTAAGTTAGAGAGAGAAAAAGAACAACTAAATTAGTAACAATTTACTTTGATGTAGAGTATATGAAACAAATCAAATATAATAGTAGAGATAAATGTCATACAAGGAAAATAAAATAAAATTATTTTCGAATTCAAGTAAAATTTCTTGTTATAATGTCCAAAAACAATGTCCATAATTAGGCTACAGAAGCTATTCTAAACTAATTTTATTTATTAACAAAGAAAAAACCTAAAAGCAATATAAATTAATACATATATTTGATACTAAAAGCAACATGGGCTTCATAAACTTCTAGCTCAAAAAGAGAGGGGGCGGACCTTGGTCAATAGCAATGACTTCATCATCTCATTCATTAGCATTGTCGCCAACATTGGCGTCCTCTATACGAGCCAAATTATCCACACAAAAAATTAACATTTCTTCTTCCAAATGTAGTCACTCCAACTTCAATTACAGTAATGCGGTTTGATGACTTGAAAGGTAGAAATTGACCTATGCTTAAGATTGAATAATTTCAACGTGTTTTGTGACCAAATCACACAAAAAATTAACATTTCTTCTTCCAAATGTAGTCACTCCAACTTCAATTACAGTAATGCGGTTTGATGACTTGAAAGGTAGAAATTGACCTATGCTTAAGATTGAATAATTTCAACGTGTTTTGTGACCAAATCATTGAGAAATTAAAGAGAACTCATGATTCTATCTAAATGAGTAATAAGCTCTTGCTCCGAAACTCTAGAATCATGCTCCATAAACTTCAACCTGTGATATATGTGCTAATAAACTTAGCAAATTATAGTTATAATCCCTAACTCTATGTTTGAACAGTCGCTCCAACAATTTAAATATAACATCCATCTAAATTTTCTTAATTTGAATCCTTAGTCGATGCCTTTAATGTCATATTTGAATATACACCATGTAAATCTTCATTGTTTGAATGACGTGTAGAGGATGGCATATGTGTGAGAAAAATAGGGTGGAAAAGGATATTTATGTCATCGACCGATAACTAATTTAACTGTGAAAAAATTTCAAAACAATATTACTATGTTTCCTTTTGTGAATATGTACTTGTGCGAAGCTTTTACTATTAAGAGGATGGGTAAAGTGCATGAAAATGGGGTTGTAAACAAAACATTAATTTTGAACTAATTTCTGTTTAAAACTTTTATAGATTTAGCTCTGTAAAATGAAGGATGTGCGCAAAACAAGATATGTGTGAGGGGATGAAGGTGCATAGGTAACTTTATAAGTTTAATTTGTAATGTAATTATATTTCACGTTTTATTCTTACATATATAGAAATTTGATTAATACATAGATTCATTAATGTAAGGCTTTTCTAATTTATATTTTGTATAATAAACGTTTCGATTTGTTTTTTTTTCATAGATAGATTTCATTAGACAAAGTTTTCTTTGCACTCAATACAATGTTTACAAATATTTAGAATTAAAAAATTACCAATAATATATAATATTAATAATGTTGAAGAATTGTATAGAAAGAAAAAATATGCAGAAGTGGAGACATCATTATGATAGAAGAACCTTTAGTCAAATAATTAGTAAAGTCTTTAGCATAAGAGAAGTTGATTTTACAGGTGAACGGAAAAATGACTATTATTTGTACTTCCAAAGTTCCTCCTAAAATAAGAAAATAACGTATTAGTGGGGACCAACATTTTTTATAGTTGCAAGTTATTACCAATAATATATAATAATAAAAGTGTCAAAGAACCGTGTAGAAATAAAAAACATACGAAAGTGGAGAGATTTCATTATGACAACCCAACCTTTAATGAATTAATTAATAAAGTATTTAGCACAAAAGACGTTGATTTTTACGGGGTGTGGAAAGATCACTATTGTCTGCACTTGTACAATTCATCCTAAAGTAATATAATCATGGTAGTGGGGACCAACATTTTTTTGTAGGTGTCAATATGGATTTTTTATTTTGTAAATTTTGTATTTAAAAAACCTATTTATGAATGCAAGTTTATATGAATTATGTGGAAGGTTTGTGATTATGAGGACTACACATATCTTCATGATCAAAGCATGAAATATTCTTCCACACATTGGATTTCCTCTACAGTTCCAAAAATATGCCTATTTACACAAAGATAACCGTAAACAAAGTTTTCATTGTTTGGAGAGAAAAAACATTAATTAATTGATCAAAAAATTCTTTAGTGTAGAATAAGTTGATTCTTTTGGAGTGTGAAAGGTGCACTCTCTCTCTAAGTGGTGTTCGTTAACATTTGCGCTTATGCAAAAGTTTCCTGGAGATAACTTTCAAGGTGTGAAGAGGTTTTTTTAGGGATACAAAAATTTGAACAAACATTAATATTTTCTTTTAAATAAGAAGCATTAATTTAATGCAATAAGGAATTTAATAAACTTTAAATAAGAAACATCACTATTTTGTTTTAAATAACATAAAAAAATATTAATTGTTAATAATGTTCAATTTCGTAAAACATACTGTCATTCAAAAAATACAAAGATCATTTAAAAAAGTGTTCATTTGACTAATTATGATGATATATGGTAAGAATATAGGAATATGATGTCACAATTAATAACAAGTTGATCAAAGTCTTCATTTTTTCATCCAACAATATTTTTGATCCATTTGCAGTGCATCATTTTCCCATATTTCTAGCACAGGAGATTATGATCTAATAGGGCCTCCTAGAAACCATTGGGATTCTCTTTGGAGCCTGTTGGTGAGATTGGATCATAGCAAATCAATAAACAATACAATTTCTTCTTCCTTGTATTCATTCCTTTAACTTTTCTTTGAATTAATATTGTGGCTTTATCTATTCCATGTGTGATTGTTGCGCTACATTCCTTGTTGCAATTGCATAATTTTCTATTATGTTGATCTATCAGTTTCTTTCCTGGATTCATTCCATTTGTTGATGTTTTATAGGTCTGGCAGATTCACAGGATTTGTCATTTTTGATAGATGATCATTACATTTCCTTTATCACTATTATTTGTAGATCCATATTGATACACTTATATGTGGAAAGTTCATGAAATAATTTTTAAATATGTTCAAAATTGGTAACATACACATGCCACCATAAAAAATTATATTGACACCTATCAGCACAACAATTTCGGTTATATCATTCTGAAACCCAATAAGTAATAATGGTGGTTTATGTGTTGGTTTTTTTTTTTTTTTGGTCTACATGTGATTCACGAAAAATGCCATTTATTTTATTTGAATTCAATTTTCATTATTATAGAAATTCACGAAAAATGCCAGTTATTTTATTTGAATTCAATTTTCATTATTATAGAAATTATGGTAATTCCTTCATATTTGGATATGTGTTGCATCATATATCTTACTTTGACTTCTCCTAGTCGTACACCAATATTTCGTTGAGGCATTTGGAGAATTAAAATCTCTGCTAGATAATGGTCTATTTAGATAATGGCCAAGACAATTAAATTTTTCTTTGGGAATAACATTAGTTGTTTTATTTCAATTCAATTGTCCTTATTATAGTAATTATGCTAGTTCCTTCATATTTGGAAACAAAATGCATCAAATTTCTTACAGGTACGTCCCTTGGTTGTACCCTCTCAATATTGCATCAAAGGCATTAGGGATAATTAAAAATCTTGATAACACACTATCTCATTAATCATCAGCATGATTAAAAATATAGATAATGGTATATCTAGATAACGATCTATCTAGGGATGTGCCATACAAATGTCATTTTGTTTCCTTGCCTACTAATGTATCAATTTTCTATTATGTATTAATGACACTTTGGTTATCATTTTTTCTTATGCAGGAATTTCCAAATGAGAAAATTAACATATTAGCAATTTGTGTCACTTCTGCACCTCCATTCTCCTAGACATAATGTCTTTGTCACATTATTTTGATATGAATATGTGATTAGAGAATAACATTGACTCGTTTCTTTCAATTCAATTATCATTACTATGGAAATTATCATAAATATTTCGTATTCTAATACAGGTTGCACCGGATTACTTATTGTCATTCCCCCTCGCTATATATTACCAATATTGCATCTAAGGCAATGCAACAAATTTAAAATCTAGATAACGGTCTACTTAGATAATGATCTATCTAGGATTGTGTCTGTCATTGTGTTATGTTGTCTATTAATATATCAGCTTTGTTTATCCTTTCTCCTTATAGTAGATTGTGCAAATAAAAAAATAAATGTATTAGAAATATGTTTGAGTTATGCACTTTCATTCTACCGAACATACTCCATCTTCATTAAATTGTTTATTTTAGATTATTAAAACTTTTTTATCATCTTGAACTAGCTCAATGCACAACCTTTGATCAATTAATTAGTTTTTTGCCATTCTTTTCCCATATAACCATATTTTTAAAAGTTTTAGATGAGAAAGATATTAAAAGTTAACAAAAGAAACACTATCCCTAGTGCATAAAGTATCTATGTCTTGGTACATCTATAAGAAAATGCTCAAGTGGACAACTTTCACTTTGCAAAGAGAAAACATCGTGGTCATTCTATTTCCAATTGAGCCTGCACGACATCTCTAATCTATATTATCTTTTTATTGCTTTACGTTCAAAATTTGGTGCTTTTCATATGGTATATAGAGATTCCATTCATTGCTAATTGAATGTCGATGGTGTGTTGATCTATGCATTGACGTCCTATGCAAACCTTCCAGTTTTCATATATTCAGAGCTCTATGTGATTTCTCTCCTAGATATGTCTCATAAAAATCTTGACGGAAAGGAGAAATTACAATCAGTGTTAGCTATCTTCTATATCTCTGATGTGTTGCAGAAAACATAGTCAATCTCCAAGTGGGCTTGAGGAGCATGTAAAAACTCACGAAACATTATATTTTATTGCCTTATGTTAAATATTTCCCTTTGGACATTAAAGCCCATGTAAAGAAACATAAACTTGAACAGTACTTTCATCTTATAAATGCATCGTTCAAAAAGTAATTTTCTAATCATTTATGTTCTATACTTAAAAAAAATTTCTTAATCGATTACATTCTCAATGTTATCTAACTCTATATTTTTCGTTTCCATATATAGTGACCATGTCTAACTATTTTATGTGTAAGTCATCTTAGACAAGACATATCATGTACACATATCCACGATAATCATATAAACCTGTCAAATTAAATAAATATGAAATTGAAGGATACTTTCTATGAAGTGATTGATATTAAGTGGCTTCCCATTTTTAAAAATCAATATTATGTGGAAGGAAAATACATTTTTGATTTTCATTGAGCCTAAATCATATCCCTAATACACATTAGCTTATGTTTCTTTATCTTCAACATTTGGTGTTTTTCATGTGATATTTAGGGATTCTATTCACACACAATAGAAATCCAAAGGTGTGTTTGTCTATTATTTGACATCTTATGTAGATCCTCTATTTTGTGTGAATCCATAGCTCTATAAAATTTCTTTTCTAGATAGGTGTTATAAGGCTACTCTCTTGCTAAATAGAGAAAGTATGGCTCAAACATGAAAAAACTGAGCGATTTGAAAGGCGAAACTCATTATCTTTTTCTTTTTTATATTATAGAGGAATCGACAATTGGAGCAGCCTCACAACTCATGTAGCACGAGGTTGATTCTGACTGCTACCACTATCACCCCTGGGAACTATGCTCGCCCCTCTCCATAGCTCCGGCCTAGTCTGGGGGATTTAAATTCATGACCTTCAGTACGAAGCCCACCTTTCTAATGAAATTCACCGCATTGTGATTACCAACTCACCTACCCCTGGGCCTAAAAGAAAAACTCATTATCATTGTATCATGTATTAGCTAAATGGAAAAGGGAGCTCATAATCGTTTAAAAGTTAGCTAGATTTCGTGTCTATGATGTGTTGCAAAATACATAGTTGATATTCAACTGGGCTTGAACAACATGATAAAACATAAGAAACATTATATTGTATTACTTTATGTTCAATAATTCCATTTGGATGTTAAAAATCATGTAAAGAAACAAAAAATCGAACAATGCTTGCATTTTTTAAATGCATTGTGCAAAAGAAAATTTTCTAGCCATTTATGTTACATACTTAAAATTATTTTCTTCATCAACGATGTTCTTAATGTCGTATAACTCTATATTTCTTGTTTATGTGTATAACAACCACGTGCAAATATATTTTGTGTCCTATATAGGATAGATTGTGTGCACATATCCATGGTGAATCATAGAAATATAGGAAATTAAATAAATATATAATTGTGTGATAGATTTTATGGAGTAATTGATCTTAAGTGGTTTCCTTTGTTTAAAATTCAATACTATGTGAAAGGAAAATAAGTTGGAGATTTTTTTGCGGTGAATGTGAATGCAAGAGTATGAAACTTTTCCATGGAAATATTCTGTTTGTTATTTTGCATACTCGTTTTTCAACATAAATCATAAATCAAAGGGACTAAATTTTATCAAGATCTTCTGACATAATTTTTTTAAATTAACATATCACTGTTTTTTTCTCATTAGCCTAAGAATCATAAATCAAATTTCCTAGGTTTTATAAATCTCTTGTGGTGTAATTTTGAAATGTAATGTGGGTAGTTGCAATGGTCAGGTGTTGATCATGTATTATTTTTTCCCATATATGTTGCAAATGCCTATTGGCATAGTTCATAGTTCTAGGGGAGGGGGGCTCGTTGCAAGTAGTTTTTTTCATAGTTATCAGAATCAAAAAAATTCAGGGATGTTGCATTTTGCTTGTTAGCGTAAGAATTATACACAAAAATATTCAATTCATTGGGTGGAGGAAGTGTCTTTTACAAAGACGAGGGGGTTGGGGGAGAATGAGGACAAGGTACATTGTGGTTCATTTCATTTATGGTTCTATATCTCATTCATAAACAATATATTTATGCGAATTCATTGTATATCTATCATTTTACAGGTTTTCCTATATAGTGTTTATGTTGGGCTCATCGTTGAGAAATATTTCATCGTGACTTTTTTTTTTGTGAAAAGTGATTGTCAAATCATCAATGAACGGACATGTTTGAAGCATGATTGCTAAAGCCTTAATGAAAAAGCATTTTTTGAAGTGTGATTTCTACAACATCAATAGATATGCATTTGTTTACAATAGAAAACAATGGTACAACTGCAATTCTAAGGCAACATAATCTCTTTCATTTGAGCAAATTTTCATATGTTGTGGAAATTGCATGTTTGATAGAATGCAAACTCTATTTCATGTCAGCTACAAATTAAAAAAATTGCGTGAAGGAATAATAGAACATTTCATGAGTTGTTCACATGAAAGAAAGGTTGAAGCCATATTATCTTACGAATCTAAATTGAATATAGACGCGTTAATACATATGCATGCTATAAATAACCTTGACGTTTACTTGGAAAATATGAAAAAATAAGGTTCAAATAGTATTGTTGGGGAAGAATGATGACTTTATGGGGACATATTTTGTATACATCGGTTGTCAAACTATCTAAAAATTCCATAAGACTTTGGTCAAAGAAAACAATGAAAAACTATTTTCATTTTAATTCATATTTGTGCAAAGAAAGTTATGACATATTGTTCCATGATGAGAATTCAATTGCCAAAAATTTAAAACCATTCATGCACAAGAAAAAAGGTTCAATAGGAGCTGATCATAAACCTATATTAAATATAACAACATACAAACAAATAGAACATGGATGGATGCAAACAGAAAAAAGCAGGGGTAGACATATGTTTAAGATATTTTCTGGGTTCATGAGTATTTATGGTTAAATCTATTTTGAAAACATATGTCAATTGATGAAGAATGAGTATGATGTTCCATGTTTATGACACATAATTACACAAACATTTCACAACATAATGATGCATAATGATTATTTGGCATTAAATTACATAGAAAAATACATGAGATAACATGAAATCAACCAATTTTCTACAATAGTAGTTTGGAAAGGATACATTATAAAATTAGTATTTTTATATGAAGAAGGGAGAATATACAATGACCTTTTTGTTTATGACTGGATAAAGTATATCTTCAACATAACTATATCGAACTATTGTTTCTGAATTTCGTCGATTTGAGAAAGATGGAATGATATTCCATGTTATGAAATTTGGTAAATGTGTAGGTCATTTTCATTATGAACCTCTTAATCAGATAGTAGAACAAAAATAAATTCAGAGCCTATTGAGTTAATTAATAAAAATCAATGTACATAAAAATCCAATAAAAATCATACTAGCATTAATGCAAATGACTTCGAAAACATGTATGTCAATGAAAATGGAGTACAAATTGACAAAACATTTATCAATATAGGCAAGAGATCACAACTATCATTTCATTGACTCAAAAAACACATAAGAAACAAGGACATTTTTGAAAAAAGTGTTCCTAGAAAACTATGCAAGCTAGTAATTATAAATATAAGAACATGAACATTGGGGAAGATACTATGGAAATTAATACAAATCCTATCAATATAAGCATAAGACATCATTCTCTATTGAATGACATAAAAGAAAAAATAAGAAACAAAATTTTTATTGAAATAATTCAAATTATAAGATGATCAAAGTGGCAAAAGTGAACACATTATAACATATTTGTTAATAAACATAAAGAATAGTTACAAATGTTTGATTATTAATTTGAAACAATAGTTTAAAAACAATATTTTAAGAAAATAAAAGGTGTTCATATATATGACTATGTAATTTGCAATCAAACTTTGTTTAAAAGTGGTCATAGACAAATATATCAGCAATATTTCAAAAACTAAGCGTGTATGCAAAAAATGCACTAAGGCAGTAGACAACGACAAAGATATTAAATTCACAGTTCCAAAGAAAATTAGTTGTAATAGTCAAATTTCCATAGTGAAAGAACTTTATGAATTGGATGAAAGAATAATATCATTAATATTACCATTTTTGCAAATACAGGGACCTAGATATCCTTTTAGAAAACCACAATTGGCATTAACCATTGGACTTGTCAATGTACATGCTGACATATATTGAGTTCCAATTGGACTTCCTTGTGGAATAAACGAATCTATTATTGTGGTTGTGAAAATTAAAATATCTTTAGTGTTTAAATGAATATTTTTTGTTGGGAAAATCCATCTTCATAAAGTCATGATGACATTGAAACAATGGTGTAAAACTCCACTTTATAGACTAGAGGGTGTTAGAATAAATGAAAACAAGAAACATGTATTTGATGAGAGCAAAGATGCATATGCATGTGAGAGAGTTGCAGATAAAAAATATGATGATAAAATGAATGTGAGAGAGAAATCAAAATAAAAATTACTTTGGCTCAAGGCTATAGGCATTAGAGCATATTCAAAGATAAGTACTCAAAATATTCCATTAATCTCAGGTACAAATATTGATGCTAATTTTTACTTGACTCCTATTCTAAAATTACTTACTGTAGTTCATTAATGACAAAGATAGATAAAACAATGACACCAGTTTTCAAATGTGTGCAAAGTGATTGTAAGAAACAATGGTGATATCATAGAAACAATTGAAATACTTGGAAAATCTTTAATGAACTTACAACAACTATTTGCACACACTAAGTTGTATATATAGTGTTCTCAATGCCACTAGATACTAGTTAAATAAAATGTATATTTATTAATATTTTAGCAATACACGATCAAACATTATTACTAAAGAAACTAAAAGAACTAGAACATGAACTGAATGATTAAGAAAAAACAACATGTTTATTAATTATTGATTGTTATGTCCAATGACTAGAAAACATCAAACATGTATGTTTAGAGGAATTTCAATCATGTTATACAGTACAAGGCAAAAAAGGACGAGCCATTGAGAGACCATACATTATAAGGTATGTGAAGCATACTAAACATATTTATGATTGAAATTATTAGAGAGAACAATTAATGATGTATGTCCCATATCATATTTACAAGAACATATTTAAAGAACAATATTGAGGTTGGGAGAATGGATATTTTGTATTTGAGAAAATCATAATATGTAACAAACTAAAATTCACGAATTTAAAAATTAAATGTGGATCAATATTAATAGCATATTTGTTGACCTTGAGAACAAAGACAACAAATTGCTTGAAAGAAATTAATGTCCATGTGAAGAGATAAAGAGTGAAAATGTTATCAAGAATATGATATTAAGAGATATTTAATATTTTCAAAATTCTAGAAATGAAAAATCAATTGTTGAGAGACCTTGTCAATTTGTAATGTAGCCACAAGTATAAGAAGAAATGGAATTCTATGAAATCATGAGAATCCGTAACCCAAAACATGAAAAAATAGTGAAAGAAATATGTTGGGAATGGGTCCACTCGGGTCAATTTTGGGGTTAAAAGCCCAAGTTTTGGGGCTAAATACCCAAGTTTTGTATAAAGAATGTAAAGTCTCTGCATTTAGTGGTCGTGGAGCACGAAGATGTAAACAATGAAAAAGGGTTTCCGCCCTTAGTTTAGTTAGCTTGTGTCGGCTTGACGAGATCAACCCTTGGTCTTGGAGCCATGGGAATGTATAAAAAGGGAGTCTTAGAAGAGTCTAAGGAAGTCTTTTGGGAAGTTATAAGTAAGTTTTTGGGCAATTGAGAGCTAAGAGCAAAGAGTATTAGTGTAGGAAGAGGCTTTACAGCTGAGTGCACAGAGGCCTAACATAAAGTCTACAACTGAGCATGCAGACCCCCGCAGCTATGTGCATAGGGAAGCTAGAGTCTATACTGGAGATTTGAACCATCAATAAAGAGAATTATTTTGAAGATATCTGTGTATGAGCTATTTTACTTATGTTATGAATATTTGCCGTTACATTATGTTGAATGTTGGGTTTATGATTTAATGCTATATTGATGTGTGAACCTTTATGTTTTACTTAGTCATATGAACGCAAGTAATAATATCCATTTACACGAAGGTAATCATAATGCATGTTAAAGTTAATCAATACTTAAGCTAGTATGGGCATACACAGAAGTAAGGATAATTAGAGAGGTGCGTAAGCATCTAAATTGGCCATTTAGGGTCTGCAAAGGATGATTATAGACTTTTGCGAAGGTTTCAAATCCGAATAGGAGAAGCACTTTGATAAGCCCTCAAGGGCTTATAGGTTTGCACGAAGAAAGGGTTAGGGTATAAAACAACGTCACAACCATCTCAGGGTTTAGGGACTTGGTTCCTACATCCCCCCATACTACTTCGGGTGAAAAATCGGTCCACTCTTTGCATATTGATACTGAAAGGGCCACTAGTGTAGGGATTTTCCTGGCTAATTAACCCTGAACTTGAGTCAGAGCCCATCAAGCCAACAAATGTTTCTGTTACTAAGACCGAGATTTTCATAAGGAGATGTGTGATGACGCATCATGGGAATCCAACTAAGAAAGAGATCGGAGACTGGTTGGATAGAAATATCCATGAATTTGTGGTGCCAGAGAATAGGAATACACGATTAACGAAAGAATAGTGGTTGGACAGATACCTGTACACAGAAATACATGAGATCTTCTTTTGTTCCTTCCTGATTGAGTTGTAGAAGTGGATAGCGAAATTGGTAGATGGTCACGTAAGGTGGAGGATTGACGGTCCAATAGTGTGGACCCTGGAGTTAGTGCAGAGACTAGAAGCCTCTGAATATAACATCGCATGTGTTGTTAATCATTGGCTCGATCGTATCATAGGAGGGTTTGCGACGAAGTCTGTGGTCGATACCTCAGACATTCACAACAAATAAGTGCACCACTTCTTCAAGGGGCCACGAGGTAAGTATTTAAAATCATTAAATACTTGGATTAAGATTCTCTTGTGTGAAAAGCAGGTTATCCAGCTACCTTGATGTTTGGGGCTATGCAAAGTGGAAGGACATTCACGAACAAGGGAAGAAAAAGCCCTAAATATAACCTTATCATTGAACCACCTCTGAGTGAAGACGAGGAAGCAACACAAGAATCTCCAGAGAGCATTTTTTAGTTGATAAAGTAAGGGTTTCCAGGAATACCCATCCACCCACACCGGCCCCATCTTCACCTCCACCGCATATTCCTTCGCCTACACCACCGCCACCTCCACCACTATTCAATATGGAAAACTCTATAAAGCTACATGTGTTCAAGGGCGTGGGAAATGAAGATCCAGACTAGTTTTGGTTTGTCACAAAATCTATATGGGAAGCTCAGGGTATCACGGACGATCAAATGAAGAAAGCAATGTTGGTTAGTGATTTGTAGGATTGCGGGCTAACGTGATACATTAGGTATTGTGCTGATAATATGATGTCCACGTTGGTATACATGTAGACTGCACTGAGGAAGGAATCTAGTAGAACTAAGTTTGAAGACCAATCAATTGTGGGATTCAAAGAGATCGTGATCAAGCCTAGTGAGACACCCTAGTATCTAGATCAGATATTCAATTGTACAATCTACCAGGCTAACATGAATTTGATTGATGGGAAGCAGCGTGAATGGTTTGTGGCTTCGCTCCTGCCTCATCCAAGGCTTCGGCTCTCACAACAAAAGATTGGGACCCATGCGAAAGCTCTGCAAATTGGGATGAGATTGCATGAGATGCCAATGAAATATGTTAATCTGGGTGTTTAGTAGATTCATGTGTAGTTGCAGAACCTTTACCTAGAAATGAAGTTTCTGAAGAAAGATGGAACAACTCGTCTTGAGGTGCAGGAAGAAGTTTCGTGCCTGAAGTACAAAAGTCAGAGGCATGACAAAAATCATTGTCCAGTTTTCAAGAATTATGTTGCAACAAGGGGGCCAATGCCTCTAAGGGTGGAAGCTCGAACACGGATAAGTACAGGGCCTGCTCTATGGTGTACTATTTTTCAGGTAGTTGGAAAACATGCGAAAGAAAATTACAATTTGCTGCAAAAATTTGTACAAACAATGGAACAACTCTGTTGCAACTTCTGTTAAGCATTAGGTCATGATGAGCATAATTTTTGTAGTTACAAATTAATGATAGATCAAACACATTAATACAAGGTGTAGGTAGAAACCCAACCTTCGTACCAAGGCGATGGAGGAGAGAAAGGCAAGTATCAAGGGCACGGAAGAGGCTGAGATGGAGGAGGACCTAGTAATGATCGAGGGTAGGTAATTTGTTACAACTCTGGGGGACCAAGACACTGCGCATGAGACTACTCAAATGTGATGTGATTGTCATGTCACTATTGTACTTAGTTTTACCATACTGCAGAGGATTGCCCTATATTGTTAGTTAAGATACGTGAGAAGGTGCCACTGCCTTAGCAACTGACTCAAAGCCTGTAGATGATGATATTCGAGCCTCACGAGGAATATCCTAAGGTAAACATTGTGTTGTGGAGTGGAGTGACGACTGGTAAAGATACGACGAAGCAGCTTGAAGAAGGTAAGTGGGTCTGAAAAGCACCAGAAGAGGAGACCAAGTTTCATCTAAAATGTGCAAAAGAAATGCTTATGGAAGCAAAGAAAAGATTCGTTGAGGCCTCTACCTCAAGGAGTGAAGAGAAGCCTGCTAAAGAAATGGACCCATCCATGGTTACCACATTCTTGGATACATGCATGAAATTGATATGTGATAGTAAGGTTGTGAAGGGATTGTAGGAGCTTATCAATAGGTGCGCTAGGAAGGAAAGGCTACTACTAGAATGTGCATGGTCGTAAAGACTCGTAGGCGTAACATGAGAACATGGCATGAGATGAGGCTTACTACATAGATAGGAGAATATGAGATGGATTAAGTTATTTTAGATTTGGGGTCAGACACGAATGTTTTGCTGAAATAGACATAGGACAGAATGTGGAGAGCTATTCTATAATGCTCTCCGATTTAGTTAGGGATGGCAAATCAATAGAAAATAATCCCAATGGGGAGGTTGCAGGGGGTGAGAGTTGATATTGAAGGCGCAAGCACACTCACTGATTTTGAATTGATAGAGATTGTGCATGACAACAATCCCTACCCCATACTCCTTGGGATTAATTAGGCCACTCACATGAATGTAGTAATCAATCTAAAGAAGTGGAAGATGATATTTGAGAGGAAATCGCTCTGTGTAGTGGTTCCACTGGACCTTGCAGAAGGACCGTACTATACTAAACCTGTCCGCGATTATGAAAGTGATGATGATTTGGACCAAATTTACAAGATAACGGTGTGAGATCAAGATTGGGTGAATCTGACAGCAAATGGATTTACTACATGGGACCGTGAAAGTTCCTAGGCATCAGATTCAGACAAAGAATAGGAGCACTAGAAAAATTGACTGCATGAATTATATATTGCGTTCTAATATGATGACCAAGTCATTATATTGTATATTGTCAGAGGTAATAAATTTGCCTTACTATGATGGTTTAACTCATGCTGATCACTTTTTGGATGCATTTGAGAGAGACGTGCTAGAGAAAGATTGCTTTGAGGCCCTGGACTGGGCGTTGGGCGCTATGCCTGCTAGGTGGTGGGGCACACAGAAGGACAATTTTGATGATTGAGAGTGCGTTTTGTTCACCCACAAGGGCAACTAACAGCAAAGTATGATTGGAGGAATAATCCATGCCACCATTTGGCCAAATGTACTGAATTATATGGAGTGAAGCCTCAGCCGAAGTGGGTACATCTATTTTGTCATACCTTGGACGTTATACCAATGAATTGGTACTTGGAGACAAAATTTCTCTCTGAAACTAAAGAGTGGGTTGTTTTGTGCCAAGGATATTTTATGACGTTCAACTTTGAGGATGGGTTTGAGTGTATTGAAAAAGCATTGTAGGAGGTTAAGGCAATAATCTTCAGGATACCGCAGGATCCTCTAGATTTGATTCAACCTTATTGGAGTACCCAGCTGAGCCACACACTCGAGTGCTACAATGTAATGACGGAAGAAGAAGATGAACAACCAAGGAACGTTAATATTCAAGAGATGGAAGGGCACCACGAAGTTGAAGGACAGCAATTATAGAATCTAGACATCACCAAACCACTCAAAACTATATAGGTGAACATTGGCACGGAGGCAAAGCCCAAGTTTGCAAATATTAGGTATTACTGGGATGATGCGACAGTAGATAAGGTCACTGAATTACTCTACGAATATCGAGATCTATTCCCCATGAAGTTTTTAGATCTAAAAGGGATAATAGGCAACTTCGATGTCATGAAGATCACTCTAAAACTAGATGTGAAGCCAGTTAAGCAAATACCTTACTGCCTCAATTCGAAGTATAAAGAAAGGGTCTACCTGGAGTTGGATAAAATTCTTGTAGTATGCATAACTGAACCAATCAAGGAGTCTAATTGGGTAATCTTAATGGCAGTTCAAGACAAGAAACAAAATGATGAGATACGTATATGCGTAGGTCTTTAAAAGTTAAATGATGCATGTGTGCATGATCCCTTCCTAACTCCATTGACTGATGAGGTTCTGGTTCATGCTAGTGGCCAGGAAGCATATTTGTTTACTAATGGGTTTTCAGGGTACCATCAGATCAATATCAAACTAGAGGATAGATGTAAGATGACCTTCACAACTGAATGGGGATGCTTCCAGTATATTGGGATGCCTTTTAAGCTGAAGAACGCGTCGACAATCTTCTCGTGTATAGTCATCGCAGTGTTCAAAGATTTCATTCACAAATTTCTAGAAGTATACTTTGATGATTGGACAATGTTTTCAGTGGTAAAGCGCCACGTATCAAGCCTGCACTTGATGTTAGATGCATGTCGAGGATACCAAATCACCCTCAATCTGAAGAAATGTTTGTTTTTTGTCCCTTTTGAGATCTTGTTAGGTCACGCGGTATGCACAGAAGACTTGATGGTAGACCCTGTGAAGATCACAGTTATAATCAATTTGGAGACACCAAGAAGTGTGAAATAGTTGCGCGCAATGTTTGGGCATACAAGGTACTATAGGAAGTTCATCAAAAGATATGCCCAGATCATCATGCTAAAGGAGAAATTGTTAGAAATGATGCTACATTCTGTTGGAATGAGGAATTTCAGGAGATCTTGGATGTGCTCAAAGAGAAAATTGTCACGGCACCAATCCTAGTCTTCCTAGATTGGAAGAAGCAATTTCATGTGCATGTGGACACATCATATATTGCGCTGGGAACAATATTAACATAATCTAGTGAGGGGGAATTCGATAATACCATAAAATTCACAAGTAGGAAGCTATATAAATATGAGAAGAACTATTCAACAACAGAGAGTGAAGGTCTGGCTATGGTATACGCGCTCCAGAAGTTTAGGCACTACTTGCTAGGCAAACACCTTAAGATGTATACAGACCATTCTGCATTAAAGTAATTGGTGAACAAGCCTATGTTGGGGGGGGGGGGGAATATGCAGATGGATGTTTCTATTTCAAGAATATGATTTTGAAGTTGTGTGAAACCAAGATGATTGAATGATGGATCAGATCATTTGGCGCACATTGGAACACGAGAGGAGCCTACTCATTTGGAGGAAGGACTACCTGATGCACAACACTTTGTAGTGCGTGTCACAGACAGTCACTTTGAAGATACTATAGACTTTTTAATAATGGGAACAACTCTAGAAGGATATACTAGCCAACAAAGGAATGAATTAGTGGTGTGGGATAGATTTTTCTGTTATTGGAGGACACTTGTCTAAAATGGGACTAGATGAAATAATGTGAAATTATGTGCTGGACTTTGAACGAAGTAGCATCCTCGCTAAGGCTCATGGAGGAGTCGTGGTAGGACATTATGTGGGAAAAGAAACCATGCAAAATATCCTACGTGTTGGGTTGTGGTGGCCGACACAACATAAGGATTCAACGACGTATTGTAGAGCATGCGATGCATGCCAAAGGATTGGCAGAGCCTTGCAGATCGATGAGTTTCCACTGAATCGCAGTTATCGTTACAACCCTTGGAGAAGTGGGTGATTAACTTTTTGGGACCAATTCAACCTCCAAGAAAGAAGATGGGTGCATAGTACATCATCACCATGACCGAGTATTTAATTAGATGGGCAAAGGTGCAACCTATGAGGGACTGTACAAGTGTGAGAGCAACAAAATTCATCTTTGAGTACGTGTTGACAAGGTTTGGTTGTCCAAAAATTTTAATGAGCGATCGTGGTACACATTTTCTTATTGAGACGATCAGCGCGATGGTGGAGGAATTTTAGGTTTACCATCGAAACAACACACCATATCACCCGCAAGCTAACAGAATGGTAGAAGTGTTTAATAAGATTCTAGAGACCATGCAAACCTTGTGCGCATACCCACGGTGCTATGGATTTATATAACAACTTGTAAGAAGTTGACTGGACAAACTCCTTTCAGGTTGGTTTATGGCATTGAAGCTTTGATGCCAACATAATACATTGTACCTATTCTATGCATAGTGGCATTCACAGGAATGGCGATAGCAGAGCCATGGAAGAAAACCTCATGTAATTGACATAACTATGAGAAGATAGGTTTCTCGCTCGATTCCATTAGTGATTTCAAAAGGAACGCAAAAAGGCATGGCATGATGGCACATCAAACTATGCACCTTCAAGGTAAATTATTTCGTATTATTATACTACAGAAAGTTTGATAAATTTCTAGGAAAATTTCAGATGCATTGGTTGGGGCCCTATGTCATCAAGGAGATTACCGATCATGGAGTAGTTTAGTTGGTAAAGTTTAATAGAGAGCCATTCCTAGGAAGTGTGAATGTTAGTCGATTGAAGCCATACATCGATGATCCGGCCTGATGACTATATGTTGGAAGCATAGTCTTAGTGCTCTAGGGAGTTGAAAGGAGGTATGGGACTATAAACTACATTGTCTGGGTTGTAGAGCAACGTGATTGGCGTATTGTGTGGAATGGAGGATTGTCACAATGTCAGCAAAAGCATGAGGGTAGCTGTGCTATTGAAGGAGAGACCACACAGGGCAACTGAAAAGTGCCTATTATGGTCACTGTTCATGACTTAACAGTGGGAAAATGGCTAAATAGAGTGGGGGGTGGCAATTAAGTAAGAATTTAAGAGCAAGATCTTTGAAAATCTACCACCACTCTAGTGTTTATGAATCAATTTTGGGGGGAATGGTCGCATTCAAATTTGAAATTTCCTATAAATTACAGATGGATAACCAAAAAAACACACTTCGCATTTTCAAAATTGAGGTGTTGATCTATGAGTAACGCATGAAACTTGATTATTTCGAGGCTTTGGTAATGGGTTCAATGTTTGATAAATTACTGAAGGAGACTTAGGATGTTTTAACTAGCATTATGTTGACACTCGTGGAGACTGCAAGTGTTGGGGGAGCCATGGCAGTTTAAGGAGTTGCCCCAGAGGTAGCGAGTGCAACACTACCTACAGAAGTACCCAAATCGCCAAGTCCACCCAAGCCGAGGCCTACGCTACCTAAATAAGGACCCAATATGAGGAAGGATAAGAAGAAAGCAACACAATCGGTCCGTGAGTCACTAAGGAAACACTAGAAGAAAGAAAAGGCTACTGCACAGGAGAAGGCCATGGTAGTAGACTTGGAACCTAACAAGGACATAGAGGACGTGAGTGTGAGCATAGAAGATGTTGACATGGGGACAAGAGACATTGACATTGAGGGGGAAGGTCCTATCTCCAAGATTCCACCATATATCCCTCCGCGCTAAGGCAAGGTGAAGGTACCAGGAGACATCGACGAGAAGAAAATCATACTGATGTTTTATAGATAGATTTATATATAAGTACATACAATTGGTCATTCGAAATTTATTTTCCTCATAAATAAATTTGTTATAGATAAATTTTGTTGATGCAAATAGTAGTAAACTTGAAAGAAACAAGTATCAATTGTATGACGAAAACGTTTCATCTGATTGGACTCCAATATTGTGTGTTTTAAAACCATCGAAATGTAGTATAAAGGTATTTAAATGTATTATGTGCAAATAATTTTTGATATAGCTAACTTGAGCCAGAAAAATTCACCAATCACTAGGTTTAAGGTTCAATGGACTGACATTTAATTGATGTGGCATATCGACACATGGACTAGTTTACACAACAATGTCATGTGTTAGAATGATGGAATCATTGTATCTTCATCAAAAAATAATAGAAAATAACTTACATGTATATAATAAAGTTTTAGAAGAAATGAAATGCTTAAGAAATAAAGCACCATGGAAATCATTTACATAGATGTTGGACACCAAATATGCTAAGGATTTTGGGTGTGGAATATGAAGAGACAATGGAGTCCAGTGGAGCTTGGAAGATGAAGTGAACAAACACTCAATGTATTTATATGTAACATATTTCTGAATAATAGTTCAATTCACGTGTATTGTTTAATTCTAGTTGTGCATTAGAATAGTGATATCATATGGAAGGTTAGGCATAGGCATTTTCAGATCATGTAAGCTTTGCATCCTTTCCAGCATTTTTTTCCCATTTCTCTATTTTTTCCTTCAGCTATAGAAATAAATTTAGTCTCCTAGCCTCACATGGTACCGAGCACAAGTCACAAATTTCGCTCAGTGCACCTATAAATCTTCTCTCCCTTGAAATTTCTTTTATCCTTGCTATTGTGCTTTGTACCCACCATTATTCTCTAGATTCTTCTCTACTTTTAACAATGTATTTCAGTATCCTTCTATGCATTGGAATAAAATATTGAATCTCAATAAATTTTTTAAAGAGTTGAATAGTCCAAAATTTTGGTGCATTTCGTGTGGTTGTTCAATTTATTAATTCTTGTTGTTTCATTGATTAAATCAAAAATATCTATTTCTTTTGTGTTGAAGTATGTTAGTTCTAAAATTTGTTGGTTTTTCCATATACATTGAATGACTATATTTAGAATGATTCATTTAATAGTGCGTGTTCTCATGTAACCTATGTATGGTTGCTGCTTAGGCTCTTCAAAACTTGTAGTTGATCATCAATTTCCCCTATCAGATACAAGGTGACAAGATGATATCACCATTACACTACTCCACCTAGGTGCTCGTCTAATAAACCATTTATTTTCTAATCAATGTTTCTTTGCCTTATCTTCATGCACTGAAGCTCTCTTTGTTGTCAGATGTGAACCCTGACTCGTCTCCCTTCTCACTAACCTATGTGTTACATTCCTTCTCTATTGATCATTCATAATTTTTTTCATAATGGTAGCCCACTAAGCAACTAGAGTGCAAGTGTTAATTTTTATTCCAAGCATCTACTATTCATCTAGAGGAGGAATCTATGGAATTCTTCTTGGCTTGATCACTTCCTCAGAGTGGAGAGAGGATATTCTGTGCTCACTTTCCAAGTGGGTAAACCCCAATGCTTCCCATATCCCCATGTACCCATTATCAATCCTCTTATCGTGGTCAGTCATCTCATATATATTGTATGGATATGGGTGTGCATAACAAATCCAATCGTAGGATATTTTGGTAAAATGGTAATCCACCTAAATGAGGATATCTATGGCGGAGTGGCTGAGAATTAAGTTAGGACCAAAAAAATAAAAGTAAAAAATCTCCTAGATGGATATTGAATTGAAAACCCCTTGATGCCAACAACAATTATAGTGGCAATGTTACCTCCTCGAGTAAAATCATATGTGGTTTTTTTCTCAACTTCAAGAATTGATTGTGTCAGGCTGAGCTGTTGAAATTTGTATCAATATACAGTATAATAATTCACTAATTTTCATGTTAAGTTGTATTTTAAGTAGATTTCTTTGTGTGCTAGTAGGGCTTAAACTAGAGTTTAAGAGCGAGAGTAAACTTTTAACGTGAGAGACATTTAGATTCTTCTATATTTCATGTATATGTGATGTCATATGTTACATATGGATAGCTTCAGAAATGTGTTGTCGTGTTTTGATAAGAAATTTAATATTGTTAAAGTATTGGAGGTCATTCACGAATATAAACTTAACCCATTTACCTATAGTGCTACTTATTGTGATTAATTCTTATGGTTGCGAGATTCTCAAAACTGTCACACTTATAAGATTTAAAGATGTCCTTGTCATTGACATGGATTAAACTGAAGTTAGCTATGCAATTTTTAATTTTGTAAATGACACGTTGGGCAATCAAAAGCAGTGTGGCATGTGACGTGGTCTTAAATTCCAAAACTATGATGAATATTGTTGCAAACCATGCCAATGTCAAAGATCTTGATTTTGGTGTATATTTTTTTTTTTTTAACTTATTTTCGCATTAATGTGGACACATAAAATATTTCGATTTCAAAATAGTTCCTGTTGCGAAATGTTGATAGGAAAACAGATAATTTAAAAAGAAATCCCCTTCTAAAAATAATAAGCAAGAGGAGACATAGATTCCATTCTAGTTTTTAATGGTAGCACACGTGTCTTTTTATTGTTTATTGGCTTTGGGAATTCAAACTAAAAACAGTGGTAAGTTACAAGTAGTGTTTTTCTTTATAAGTTTATTACTCAAATTGCATTATAAATGGGTGCGTTTTCGGTACAAAACTAACACCCTTCCCAATTTCCATGCATGAAGGGTCATTTTGTTTTGATCTTCATCCATGAAGGGTCATTTTGTTTTGATCTTCATCTATGTGAACACTCCAGAAACATGTCCATCCTCTCACTTTGTATGGGATAAGAAGGAATATACAGTTAGGCTTATTGTGTTACGAAGTCTTACTTATCATGCATGTATAAGTGATCATGAGTAACAATGATATCATATTCTCACCTTGTATCTCATAAGGGGGAGTTGATAATCAACTACAAATTTCGAAGAGTTTAAGCTACAACCAAAGCAGCACCAAAAACACAACACCTATAGAATATTCAAATATGTAGTGAAATTCAAGCTACAAGAATGATTCAATTTCCGATCATCTTCAAACTAGAATTGGGAGCACATCCTCGAGAAAAAGGCTTCAACGTCTAGCAATATTTGGAAGAGTTCGAGGAACTTCTCTAAGTATTCCAGAGTTTGTGGTCATCCTTAAATATCTATTGGGTTGAGAACTCACTTTTTTGCTACATGTTCTCCTTTTTAATTTTGGTTGATACTTCATTTTTCTTGGTGAATGGTCTCCCTTTCTAGACATTAGGGACACTTCCTCTAGAATAAGACTAACAACTTGTTGCGAGATTTCAAATTCTTCTAGGAAGTTCATTTGGCGTTCTTGTGTTTGTGGTCATCCTTAAACCAACACCAATTGAGACCTCAAGTTCTATTGTCACGCATTATTGTATTTTTGTATTGTAACTCTCTTGTTAGAATTGTATATACCACTTTGTGTTAAGGGGGATTTGTTGGACAACTTATCCACTAAAAGTTTTGGGTGTGAAATATGTAAAGTCAATTAACTCCAATATACCTTATAATATGAATCTAATGGTCACTTAATGCATTTGATTGTAACACCTTTGTGGATAATAGTGCAATTGATGCTTATTCTTTAATTTTGGTTGTCCATTCCAATTATAAAAAATCCCATAGCAAGTGCAAATACGTTAACTCTTACAAAATTGAATACGGGAAGTATACATGCTCTTGTGAATGACATTGTGGGTGATTACCATTTAATGAATCATATGATTGTCTATATACTGGAAATGCATTTAAAATTTCCATTGTCCAATATTGAATTTCATAAATTCAATTTCAACATATCAAATTGTCGTCATGGAGTACTTTCTTGCATACAAGAAATTATAAAAATTTACAATAATAAAATCAAACTTGTGTTGTTGAAGTGTATTTATAATGTGGAGTAAGAATGATAAATATCTATGCTCCACCATTGGTATTTATTTTGAAAACCATTAAAGAAATAGTAATAGAAAGGCCAATTTTTTTACTTGGTGTTTACATTTTTACATTTATTGAAAATTTTAATACTGACAATAATTCAAATAGAAAAATAAGTAAACAACTATTAGATTATCTGTGGTGTGGATATTTACCAGAAATAATGAGGAATTTTATATGTGGAACAATGCAATTATTTATCACATTTTGACAAATTTCCCTCTTAAGAAATGTCATGTTCATATTTCAAATTCGCACTGGACTGACTATGACGCATTTCATGTTTCTCGATACTTTGAATGATTGTAACATTGCAAAAACAATACATATTTTTTTTAAAGAAATTAATTTTATAGGCAATTATAAATGTAATACAACCGACTTTCATTAATTTTAGCTATTTTCATATAAGCTTTAATGAGAGATTTGTTTGTTCATTCTCATGTGGAGTAAAAAATTAACAGGCAATTATTTAATTGTTGCAAGGTCATAAGAAACATCGATTTCCAGAACCATATTCAATATTTGAAACTTTCAATTTGTTAATTGTATTATAATAACATAATATAATTACTAATTCCACAAATGCAAAAGATAGGAAACATGCAGAAATGTTGTGCGGAACTTGCAAATGTATGGAAGCGTTGTTGTCCTTCTTGCATCGTTTTTTCTCTGTACATACTCATTATGTTCCATACTTTCTCCACGTATTCCCATTTTGTGTGACATTTTTTGCATACTTTCATGGACGTTTTAAAAAATGTAATTAATTTTTGAACCCACATTTATTTAGGTTACTAGGTAAGAGAGCAGATAAATTTGTAGTGATTGGTTAAACTGCACACGCCTTTGAACTTTTTCAAATATATGTGTTATGTTATTCATAATTCAAATATCATAATGCCAAATTAGTGGGCACCAACCACATGATCTTGCAGTTTTGAAATAAGTACAACTTGGCCTGTTTATCTTGAAGTGAGAATTATTATTGGCAATCTCTGAGCTAGTTTCCATTACTGTAAATAATTTATAATAACATAAAAGCGAGAGGTGTAATAAGTGGATGACATGATTTTAGAGCTTTGAGGTATATTTTCATTGGTTTCCATAAATGTTAGCTTTTGAATACTTAGTTATTATTTATTGACAAATTTTCTATGTAACATATTTCATGGCTACAATATTCGGAGATGATTTTGTGTTTACAGAAGAAACAACTAGTGAATATATGGAGGATCGAATGAAAATTGTGCATCTTAGCAGTATTGAGTACTTTATTGATTCAAAAAGTGTTTTTAACTATGAAATGAACATGGTTAGAAGAAAAAGTAGAGAAGTTATTTTCATTGATGGTGTTAATTTACTTGGTGGTGTTGATGAGAAATTTGAGTGCTCAATTACATATGAGTGTTATGAAAATTTAACAATGGAAGAGAAGAAAAGTAAGAATATTTGGATTAGTGGATTAGTGAACGCTGCATGTGTGCGAAAATATTTTGATTTTAGGGAAATTATTCATTTGTGAGCAAAAGAAAATGATGAATAAACAAGAACAATTATTCTACAAGTGAATGGAATTCTTTTTAATGCGAAGACATTTAGATGGATATTCAAACTAGCAAAAGCTAATACTTAGTTTCACTTGGCATTGTTGGAAGAAAATAGTTTTGTGACCTCAGAAGCTCATGAAGCTAATGTTGTTGGGGATTTCTTTTCACCATGTTAGCAAGTTCCTTATGATATTTATTTTCTAGAAATCTTTTTTTTGAAACAACCATTTATGGAATTTTGTTAGCTTTATACACATGTCATGGGTCAAGAAACTACAACATGTATTCCAAAATCCATTCTTTATATGATTTATCATACATAGAAAAAATATTATGTATTTAACTAGGCTAATATTATTTCTAATGAATTACCTTATGAGCTAACCAATTTATCCAACACCAATAGCTTATTCTTGATGGTGTATCTCATAATAGATTTGATTTCTAGTGATGACTTTTGAAGTTTGACATGTAATCCTGAATTCAATGCGAGTCAAGAACCAATATAATTATGGTATCCTATATCATGGAAGCATAATGCTTCCTTAATATTTTGTCTAATTTAATATTTTTCCTAAGGAAGGTCAATTACAAGATAGCTAAATGAGAGCCTCATCATATATTTGGACAAGAATAAGCTTTCCTATAGAGAAAAAGAATGCATGAAGAACAATAATGTAATACACTAATTCAAATATATGTGTTTTAAGATCAGTCATTTCTATTGCTGAAATTTGTATAGATAGGTATTTTGTTGATTAAGCATGTAGGAAATACCTTCACTCACTAAATATATTTCAAAGAAAAAATACAAAACAATTCACTTATTTGTCGTTTAGTGTTGGAGAAATCACACTGAAAAATGTGACCCATGTTATAGAGATCATAAAGACTTTTCATGCTTTTAAGATAAGTGAATCTGATGCAATTAAAACTTTTGATGAGGAGGGTCTATTCGGTACACAATTGGAAACATAAACTTGTTCCCATAAATTAGAGAACATAGTGAACAATGTCAAAATGCATCAATAAAATATCAGCAGCTAATCACAGATGATGAAGAAATTGTGGAAGTATCAAGTATCAATACTTTTGAAGGCCAATATGTATGTTTCATAAACTATACTCATGAAAATCAAGGGGTAACCATAGATTCTAAATAAATCACTGAACAACTAGGTATTGGTAATTTTGTAGAACAATTTGTACGCTAGATAAATGATACAGATGCGAGTTCATTGTCAAGTGGAAAAAGAAAAAAAGATAATGCAAATACATAACTAATTCATGACAAGCTATTAGGTAGTAGGAAGGGAAAATAACCTGATCAAGATTTTAATTAAGAAGAAGTGCGTCCTAGTGAAACAGCCAATTCTAGAAGCCCTATGAAAACAGGAAGTCTTTAAGAAGTTGAAAACGCAGAACTTGAAAACATTATGCTACCTTGTTTCATTAGTGTTTGTTTTGCATAAAATCAGGAAACAATGGTGCAAATTTCAAGGAATCTATTATTTTTACGACGGGTCTATCACATTGCAAAATTTGAAGTATGACGTCAACAATAAAAAAATCAATACAATGGAGGTAAATCTTCACAACAATAAGGTTTTGGATGAAAGAGAAATGTATGTTAATCTATCTAGAGTTGAAGCCACATTGGTCATGGAGTTACATCAAGTTACCTAAATGTGTTTAAATACTCTCTTATTCAACCAGAAGCAAAAAAAATTGAGATTAAAAATAAGAATAAAGAACCTAGAAGACGGTCAAAACCCTGGTACTCTCTTGATGTCTTCATTAGAAGTACGAAAAACATTGTCACATTTATTACAAATGACACGTCGTATATATTTTCTAAATCTATCAATTTCATTAATGTAGTGAAAACACATATTCTTAGCAATATATGCTAATGATTGTAAATGATTAACATGTGTGGCAAGCACCTTTTGATATGGATCGTTTTGCCCAAATACCTAAATCATGAGTAAATTTCATTCAGTTAGATCTAAAAGGAGATCTAAAAGGAGACAGGTATTTTGTTAACAATGACTTATTTTCATATGCCTAGAGACTTGGTTTACTTTCTTAATTAGAGAAAAAATGGTAGGAAATGCCAGATTCTAATTGAATGAAGCAACTCAAAGTTTCATGGTCTTAAAGAATTAGAAGAATGAATAACATTATATCTAGATATGAAAATCTAGAGAATTGAAGAGAAAATGCACATGTCAAAGCCAAACAAATTATGCAGAATTTGAACAATCCACCTATCACGTGTGATGTTGGATTAATTTCAAGAAAAACATAAAGAATTAAATGGCATAAGTTGGAACAATCAAAGGAAACAACATTCAACAATATAGTTGATTTCAGTACACATGAAATTAGGGAATGACACATTTTCTTTTAATTCTATTGAATAGAAATCTACTTTAGTTACAGAATTTCAAGGAGAATCAAGAGAAATTGAGAAGGAAATATTCCTTCAAGGGGTCAAATTACAAAATATAGTTTCTCCTATGAAATATTACATACATGAAAAGTTAAAGAAGTTTTTCAAGAAGTTTCAAACTATGAAAAGAGTTAACAGTTAAACAATTAGGACATATGATTTTAAGTGTTGTAAGTTTTCTTAAATCTTGGAATATTATTTTTTCTATTTTCTCATGATAAAATGTTGATAATTTTATATATATTATTATGAATTAGGTGAATCCCTAGATGCAATTTTTTAATTTTAATTTCTAATGGAATTTTCATAGAATATTCATGCGAGTCCAATTGATTTACTTTTGTGGCCAAGTATAAAGGTTTTGATAAACCCTTTAGAAATTGAGTGTTATTTTTTGTACCAAAAACTTATGAGGTGGTTTACATTTACACACAGATCTTTCTTCCAAATAGCTTTGTTTCAGATTTACATTGTGATTTATTGCATTTATTTAATTAATTGTATAAAATTGTTACTACTTTTCTAAAATATTGGAGCTCAAAGTTAAAGAAAAAAAAAACTAAAATGGAAACTGTGAATATGCTAGTGAACTAGGATATTAGAAAACGTTTTGTGGATGGCATAATTATTATAAACAGATCTAGTATTATTATTACTCCAATTGTATATATTATTGTTTAAAATGGATGCTTTGTGCACATTCTGACATTGTTTACCAATTCTGTGAATAATTCAAAGATGATTGTTCATTTGTTGATCAATATGAAAATGAATATTGAATAACTATTTTTAATTTTCAAAAATCTATTTTGACTTCGATGTTTATTTTAATCATAACTATGGTAATTACTATTTGAACCTCGATACAATTCTTCTTACTATAACCATTTTTTTTTATTGTTATTAC
Organism: Pinus taeda; assembly: GCA_000404065.3. NCBI lineage: Eukaryota > Viridiplantae > Streptophyta > Pinopsida > Pinales > Pinaceae > Pinus > Pinus taeda. The sequence continues at coordinate 207,032 of APFE030300984.1, read as the reverse complement.
TAATTCATAGTATTTTTTGCACATTTGTTTTACCACAAAATGTTTCTTTGTCACATGAATGGAAAATGCATACAACAAAGTCATATTTTAGCTTGAATATTTCCATGTAGCTTTCATCAATCATTGTAAATAGTTATATCCTCTTATCTATACACTATACAAAATGAACATTGACATTTTTCTTTCCTAAAGAATAGGAATTGACATCTAATGTCTAAAATCATTTTGTACTCTGCATAATGAAATATATTCTTTAAACCACCCCAAACCCCCCCCACCCCCCGCCATTTTTTGCAAATGACCTACAATTGCCTTAATCTTACCATTTGAAATGACATTTAAGTAGTATGGGTTTTAATGGTATTCATTAACCAATGATTGTCATTTCCTTTGCTAGTATTTATTTTTTTTATTTTTAATCGAAAGATACTATTGTAAAATTGGATAATTTAAGTCATATCCATTTTACTTGAATTCCAATTCGGAATAGTACAATTGATATGATTAGGTCGGATGATAAATACATTTCACATGCTTTAGAAATGGGCATTAGGATACAAATATATTAATATCCTAGATCATGTTATATTTGATTAGCTAGATATGTCTGGGCACTAAATACAATTCTTTTTATGATTTAATCACTTAACTAGTACGTATTCAGTACCTTCACTATGTTAAATTGTTTTGCTATTTGGAAATTTCTGATTTTCACATCTGATGATTGTACTAGTATTATCAAATATTTTTTCACACGGGGGCTGAAGAATCATATTACAATCGTATTATACAATATAAATCACATCACAACCTCGTCAGCATCCATCAAATCTTCAGGAATAAGCCAACATCCGTCGGTAAACGCGCTAGCAACTACTGCGCCACAGGAATGGAACGTGGTCCGAGGTGCGTAAAACCGACTTCCCTGACCACTATGCCATGCACCTCAAGTGGTAGTATTATCAAATATTAAATGAACTTATTTCTTCAAATAAATAATAATAATTTCATTCTATAAATTTTATTTCCGTAAACTAGAAAGGAACCTCTAATTGTGGAATTTCAACTTATTTATTCTCTTTTGTAGATTTTCAATGTCCTCTAATATAAATGCAATGGGAATAAGACCTCTAATTAGTAGTCCAAACAACTGAAAAAATGCATACGTAGATAGCGTGTCCATGTTAAATCTCTATAATAAATTGTCTATGCAAAGGGATAAATAATAGTAATTTCATTTTCTAAAGGTTACAATGAGATATTTGTCTAATTAAGCTCTTGTATAAAAAATCATGAGTATCGAAATTAAATTCTCAAATGTTTATATTCGAAATGGTTTAGACAATTGGAGTTCTAAAAATGAACATTGTAGCATGTTTATCGAATTTTGTAATTGTGGCGTATGTAAAGCACTTTATACTTGTTCACATGCATTGTTTGTCTATCTGGAGAACCAACTTCACACAACAACCATGGCACAACTTCCTTCACATACCTATTTTCATAGTTGTGAAAGATGTTAAAAAATAATAATTAAAAAAAAGTGTTAACATAATACAAATGAATATGTGTAGAACTATAAATGAAATCCATAATTTGCAAAAATATCTCTAGATTTCATTGCACTAAACTTTGCACTACCCACAATTTATTAATAATTAAATTATAACCATTGGTCTTATGCATGAACAAAAACCTCTGCACATCTTTTTTCAGGAAGCTAACACCAAATAGTATTGAACAGCTAAGAATTCTAAAAAACTGGCCATTCATATCTATATTTCATCCTTGTATTAGCACAATGTAATATAAATGAGTCTCAACCTATTTAGTTTACAAATATTGTAGGAAATAAGCACAATCTGCAATGCAAGGAACGAAAGTATGTCCAATATCATAAGCACGATTTTGTTTATAACTTCATCTCTAATTATTTAACTATATTTTCTCCACATTTCTTTTATCTATCTGTAACTTCTTTTCATATTCACATATAGATACAAGCTAGTCATTAGTACACTAGCAACACTAGCAGTAGCTACACTAGCAAGAGGCACACCAACACCAACATGAGTAGAACTTCTAGTCGAAACTCATAGACTTTCCTTTTGTTATAGAATGACTTAATTTAATGCCAAATATATGCATTTGCAATACATATATATACTTGAATTCACTGAATATATATTGGACGGAGTATTTTATAATATTGATATAGAGAAAATTATCAATATCTTCGCTACTAGATGTCATAGCTATGCTAAGGTGATTGAATCTAGATTTACTGAATGGATATTAATAGTGGTACTTAGCATTATTAATTCTTGTATCCTAAGTGTGAATACAAGTTTTTGCATCAGGGATGTGGGGAATTATTTCAGCAGTCTGTATGTCACCTACTATTAATGATTATGATATATAATATGCTATAAAAAAGAATATTAGCTTCTCTAAAAACTAGTACAATAAACAACACTAAAACTAATAAATGAGATTTGATATTGTATATGGATTTGATCATTCTGCACTCACTCTTTGCAGCAAAATAAAATTCCACACTTTTGAACGTGTTCCGATAAAAAATATAGAGTGTAGAGTACTTGGTGCAGAAGAAGATCATTTTATGAGAATGTGTAGAAATCACTATTGCACAATTTCATAGATTAAAACATTTCCAATTATAACATTGAACTATATTTAAATGATTCAATAAACCAAAGATGTTATTTGACATTAATCAAATTCTTCAACCAAATAATAAAGGGTAACGTTTAGTTTGTTACTCTCAGTTTTCTTTGTGTATGATTTTGTGCTCTTACATACCTGTCTTTCACATTTTAGTATTAAAATGATATAGCTTCAGTTAACCAAAATAGAATGAGTTTTAGGATATCAATAAAATATTATGTTGAGGTTGATTCTTACACCAAGCAATCATATCTATATTCATGTTTTAAACATTTCATTCTCTCTCCTCTGATTAATAGAAAAGACTATGATTAGTAGAGAGTAATATTGTGAGCAAATATTAGTCCTCTCAACATTTAATGTAGAGTTTTATACATTTTCTTCAACCAGTAGTTAGGACCCCTTTGTGATGTTTCGTTTCATATTGTAGCCCCATGGAAACATTCTCCATGGGTCATCTCCCCATTCCAATCATTTGAGATTCTCATCGTAATGTTGTCTACGGTTTCGCAGACATATATCTTAATCATGTTGATCGTAATTTATAAAATTCATCTAGAAGCAAGTTAAAATATAGAAAGAACAAGATATGATTATTCCATATTCTTTATGCCTCAGCAATCAATTGAATAAAATTTGTGTGTAGTGTATAGAAAATTATGTATAAAATTGCATTTCACTTGACAAAGGATTTGATTATGGTTATGTTGCTAAAATTAGGAAAATCTCCCAAAGTGTAGTAGAAGCTTTCAAGGCTTCATTGTCTGGTTTTTTGCACCCTGTTAAATTTACACTACTTTCTACATAAACTTTTACAAAAGATATCATTTTTATAGTCGACCTTCTAATTCCTTAAACATTGTAGCCAGCGATCTTATGATTTTTAGTTTCCATTTTCAATAAATAATATAACATGTTGGAATATATTTGCCTTATAAGATCACGAATGCGCACATGAACAATTAGGGAGACGAATGACGAGGTTTTTAGTTGTGATTTTGTGCAAAACGGAGAATGTATAGAAATATATTTTAATTGTAATGTGTTTCATAGTGGTTACTCTATATTAAATAGATTGTGAAAAGTGGTTACTCTATATTAAATAGATTGTGAAAAGTGCAAATGTTTGCATGATGAAAGCTTGAGACATTCTTTCATGTAATATATTTCCACTACATTCATGCACATATGCATTTGTAATCTGTTTTAAAGTTTACATTAAACTAATATATTAAAAATCATGTTTATCATTAATATATCGTGCGTAGTGTAGAGGTTCGAAAAATTAAAGCTTCAAAACATCTTTTGCAAAACTGAATTTTATTTGCAATTCCACACATTTGCATTTATGTTATTTCTAAATTATAGATTAGTATCAATTATGCAAAAGAGAAATTGCATATGATTGTGCAAAGTGAAAATGTTCACAGAATGAAATATTGAGAGCTTTCTCAACTAGCTACGTGGAACAAGTTATGCATAGGTGATCATGCATGTACAAATATCATTGTGCAGTGGGAGATGTGAGAAAGTGGTTGTTCATATAGGAAATAGGTTTTGCAAATATAGTGGCGCATGTGTGGAGGAGGATTGTGGGAGGACAAGTGAATTAGGATTATCTTATTTGAAATGAAATATTTTTCATGTTAGGTCCCTATAATATTAGTGATTCCCCCATTATGATCAACATTGTAGGCCTTATTGTTATTTATGTACCCCTATTGTCCCCATATTGTTATTATTGTGACCCATAGAAGCCCACCATTGTTATCCTTATGCCCTGACATTATTATTTTTATAGCGACTTTGATTATATTTTGACCCCTTAGACTCCTATATATAGAAAGGATGTTTTGTCATTTGTATCATCCAAGAATTGTTCATTTGTGTAATATAAAAGACGTTTCCCCCTTGAAGATGCTGATTTTTAAGGCATTGATCTATTTTTTCTTCTATTTTCTGAGTTGGTTTCATAACATTTGGTATCACAGCTTTGGATTCTAAGGTCTTTCTGCTCCAAATAGGTGATCATGGAATTGTTGCTACAACATTTTCTATACAACATTTAAAAGTAAAACAAAAAACCCATTTGATCCGAAATCTCTCTAAACCTCGGGTCGTAATTTTAGATTTTGTTTTGCTATGGTTTGAGAGATATGGTTCAAGGAAGTTACAAAATATGACAACCTTTAGTTTTTTGTGTATCAGTTTCAGGCCCTAAGGTCAAAATAGTGACACGCGGCATTTCATACAATTTTTCTCTACTGAACGCGTCTATAATCAGGTCATTGTGGGAGATTTGGAATAATTCTTCCTTGGATATGTTGATCATACTTGCGGAGTTGGAAACAGGACTTAGAGGGCTACCATAGGGTTCAATTTCAGTCCTTGGAGATATGAAATTATAGAGATAAAATAGATTCATTATCGAGCTCCTACAAAGTGAAAAAAGTTGTCTAGTATTTTTTTTTTTTAATTTTGCCTAAGTTCCTTTTGAAAAATTATTTTGAAGGAATTCAAAGGGAATAATGAAGCATTATTATCATTAATTGATGCCTCGAAGAAAGTAAATGGGAACACCTAACCTAAAATCTCTAGCATGACTCATAAAGAAGAGCAAGAAATGTAACATGATATATCAAAATTACGAGACCAAGTGCAACAAAATTCACTCTCACAGAGTAACAGAAGCTAAGATGTATATTTTAAGGAAAGGTGTGGAAGCTAAGATGGATGGTTTAAAGAAATGCATGGAGGGTAGTATGGATGGTATAGAATAAAAAATTAAAGACAACATGGAATATTTGAAGACAAGCATTGAAGCTAAAATGGATGGTAAACAAGAAACACTTAAAGTGTTGGAAATAATACTGAGAGGGGGGGTGAATCAGTATTATCAAATGAGTAAAACTTTTTCATTTTCATACTTAGACACATATACACTACTTCACTTAAGTGAACCCGCGTGTATACGCAACTGTGTCTAATGCAACTAGCATATATCCTGAATACTTATGATTTAGATAATCCATTATATGTTAATCCTTAGATAATGCATCAGAACTTCATTGACAATATGAATAGTAGACAGAAGAAGTAAAACATAACAGATCATCACACACAAGAAGCACACATGAACACCATGATATAAGGTTGAAACCCAATGTGGGTGAAAACCACCTGCTGCAAGTCGTCTGAATCTTCTTTAATAAGAAATTCATTTTACAATAGTTCTATACTGGTGTAGACTTATACCAGTACACAGGCTTCTACATGCAGAAGGCTACAACCTTCTCTTGTTCTCGAGACTCTCCTGGAAGGGAGCTACAGCCCCCTTTGTTATTGTACTAGCCGATCCATTTACTAGTACACAGGATGCTACGTGCTGAAATGCTCCAACCTTTACCTGTTTTCCAGCTGCTACTAGAAGGGAGCTACCACCCCCTTGGCTCTTGTACTAGCTTATGTACTAGTACGTAGGTGCCGACCTACCGAAGGCTACAACCTTCTCTTTCTTCCTCCAGGTACCACATTTCATCAATTTTGAGACTGGATACACCGAAGCACAACTCTAAAATCTGAAGGTCGCGTTTCATCCAATTTTCATACTGGACCCATCAATATCATTGAAGCAGACAAACAATAGTAACATCAATCTCTGAAACACCCAATACTGAAACACTAAAACCCTGTAAAAAAAAAGCAGTCACCAGAGCACTGAACTCTGCAACAATATTCAGAACCAACTGTATCATCAAAAATCATAGCTTAAATGGTATACGCTACTTGGACGAACCAAACATGCGTACATACGCGCTTTTACCAAAGTCAACCCGTGTACAGATCTATACATATTCAATCATGACTTGCAGCTATTTCAAACTTAAGTTATACCCAGTTCAAAACATTACATGCGTCAGTATATAGAGCATAATCAGCCATATAAAGATAGTTCATTTCAAACCATTTGATCCCGATCTATCCTTAGATATTGTTCTCCATCAACCGGTGAGATCCCTCCTTAGCTTAGATCAAGCAATGCATCATAACCCATATCCTGCATACTGGATCTCATACTATATCAGATATTCAAGTATTTTTCCATGCACTTGCCTAATGATCTTCTTCTCCTTTTATAGTCTTAGGCCTTTTACAATACCACGGTCCAAAACCATAACAAATCAATACCATAGACCCAATACTAGGGATCAACACATCTGAAGAGATACTACGGTCCAAAATCATAGGTTCAAATACCAAGGACTAACTACCATAGACCAAAAGTAAGTTCTCCAACATATACGCACTTTTCCTTGCATGAAAGTGCGTGTATACGCATACGCGTCTTGGGCACGTCCAACCTATGTGTATACGCGGCTTTGTCAAAGTGAACCTGCGTATATATATTTTCTCTTCATTCTTGTGGATTGATCATCAATTCCTTGCTGCTGACCTCCTACACTACGATTTGTCGTCGGTGTGATTTGCCATCAAGGAGAACACTTGTCTCATAAGGCCAACAATCTCCCCCTTTGGACTTGATGGAAAAGATAACTTGTCATACTTAGAACTCTCATCTGATTCCTTTGAGCTGTCCTACATCCCATGCATTTAGTCACCTCTGATATCTCTTCTGAAGATTCATCTAGTTATAACTTAAGAGAGAAGTGATTCTATGAGTGGGTTGCCATCAAGTACAATACGTGCATCATAATGCCAACATAAAGGAAATATGGAAGATTTGAAAAATGTGCTACAAGAAGTGCTTACTAATGGTGAAATGATAGTAAAGGAAACTCATGAGGAGAACAAAAGAAATGTTAATCAAGATTTCATATGCTCTAATGGTGGATTGAAGACCTGCCATGTTCCAAATATCAATATGAAAAAGTTTGATGACAAGGATCCCATAACATGGATACAACAAATGGAGCAATATTTTGATCCCATAATGTGGAAAACACACAAAAGGTATTCATTTCAAATTTATATTTGGAAGAAAATTAATTTGTATGGTATCGATGGATTTTCTATCATAAACAAATTGTCACTTGGGCAATTTTCACGAAATAAATGATAGCACATTATTTGGATACAAAAATAATCACTTTTTTTAGCCAATTGATAAATCTCAAAAAAAGGGTTCAATGATGGAGGACATTAAGGACTTCCAAAAATTGAATATAAGGGTAAAAGATATTCGAGAGGAGTATTCATAAGGACTTTAAAGGAGAAATATCCAACATGAGGTTCAACTTTGGGAACCTGATTCATTGGAGAAGGCATTTAGGTTGGCAAGGAAAATGGAAAGAAAAATTATGACCACAAGGAAGCCTATCACTCGCAGCTATAAAGATGGAAGTGTTGTTTCCCATAGCCTTCCACAACCTACAAGGTTGACACCACAAAAATTGGAATAAAAAAGAGAAAAGGGCTTTGTTACAGTTGTGATAACAAATACACTAAAGTTCATAAGTGTGCTAAGAAAAAATTATTTTACATAGATTGTTAATAGGAGGAAGAAAAGGAATAAGAAACATCAAAATAAGAGGATATACAATAGGAACAAACACTAGAGAAAGACAAAATGAATCTAACCATATCTTGTAATGCATTGGCTGAAATTACCACTACTCAAACTATCAAGATAAAATGGCATATCAAGAAGAAAAAGGTAATAGTGTTGATTGATTCAGGAAGTACCTATAACTTTATTCATTGTAAGATAACCAAGGAATTGAATTGCTTCTTATATTCAGTACCAGAGCGTTAAGTGAGGGTTGCAAGTGCAGGAGCCATAAATTTCTCTCGAAAGTGCCATAATATAAAACTATCCATGGAAGAATATGTATTGAACAGCACAATGCTTTCCATTCCAATGGGTGGTGCTGATATTATACTAAGAGTCCAATGGCTACAATCCTTGGGTAAAATAGTGTTTAATTTTCAAGAAATTTTCATGAAATTTTCTTCGCAAGGAAAGGAAGTTGAACTAGGGGGTATCATAGGGATACGAACAAAGGTAATCAACTCTAACAGAACGAAAAATATTCTAAAGAAAGAAAAATGAGGCGTAATTGCATAACTATGGTCACTAGATGTTCCCATATCGAAATTATCTATTTCTCCATATCTCCAAAAAAGTTTGGACAATCATTCCAAGGTATTTGAGACTACCAAAGGCCTTCCACCTATTCATGATCATGATCATGCTATTCATTTTATTCAAAGAAGTTTTTTTGCAAACATCAGGCCTTACACATATCCCAATGCCCAAAAGAGTCAAGTTGAATGTATGGTTGCAGAAATGCGAGGGGTTGGTATAATTCAACCTAGTCAAACTTCTTTCTCTACTCCAGTAATATTGGTGTACAAGAAGGATGGGTCATTGCGCATGTGTCCAAATTATAGGGAGGTCAACAAGCTCACTGTTAAAGATAAATTTCCCATTACTGTCATCCATGAATTATTGGATGAATTGTGTGGATCAATTTACTTCAACAAGTTCAATCTTCATTAATGATATCATCAAATGAAAATAAAGACTAAAGACATTCCAAAAACAACATTTAGAAGTCATGATGGTCATAATGAATTTTTGGTCATGCATTTTGGCCTTAACAATTCACCTTCAACATTTCAAGGTTTAACAAACTCCATTTTCAAACCCTTGCTTAGAATATTTCTATTAGTATTTTTTTATGATATGCTAATCTATAGAAAGTCTTGGAAGGATCATGTCAACATGTTGAAAGGGTGCTCAAACTATTCAAGCAGAAATAATTATATGCAAAAAGCTCCAAATTTTTCTTTGGAGTACAAGAGGTGGAATATCTGGGTCATATTGTATCTCATGAAGGTGTGAAGGTAGACCCTAGCAAAATTAAAGCCTTTAAGGAATGGAAAATCACCACATCCATAAAGCATCTGCAAGGATTACTTGAGTTGATAGGGTATTATCTCAAGGTTGTTCATAATTATGGGAGAATAACGGCACCTCTAACAACATTATTGAAGAAAGATGCATTTTCATGGACTCTAGACGCAATGAATACCTTTGAAAATCTTAAAAAGGTAATGTGCCAAGAACCGGTCTTAGCTATGCTAGACTTCACAAAAACCTTTATTGTGGAATGTGATGCCTCAGGAAATGGAATTGGTGTTGTTTTAATGCAAGAAGAAAGACCCATCAATTTTGAAAGTCGTCCAATCACAGGAAAGTATTTACACAATGCTATTTATGAGAAGGAAGTGCTGGAAATACTACATGCACTTAAGAAATGGCAACCCTACCTAATGGAAAGACACTTCAAGGTAAAAATGGATCATGATAGTCTTAAATACTTATTAGAACAAATATTATCTTCATAAGAAAAACAAAAATGGGTCAAAATGATGTTGGGTTATGACTTTGAAATCATCTAGAAGAAATGGAAGTAAAATGTTGTGGTAAATGCAATCTCAAGAAAGGATGAGGATGTAGAAGCATTGCTTTGTTCCATTTCTATTATCCATCCAGATTTGATAAATGAAGCAAGGGATGAATGGAAGAATGATGAAGAAGTGTGGGCATTCATTCGGAAGTTACAACAAGATCCAAGTACATTTGATATATATAGGTGGAAGAATGATTCGTTATGGTACAAACATCGCTTATACCTATGTAAGAATTTCCAACTCAAACAAAATATTCTTATGGAATTGCACACCTCTCCATTTGGAGGCCACTCAATATTTTTAAAAACTTACCACAGGGTTAAGAAGGAATTTTTTTTGGATTGCGTTTAATCATATATTCAAAAGTTTGTGGCAGAATATTTGGATTGCAAAAGAAATAAAGTTGAAACAATTAACACCCCAGGTCTATTACAACCTTTATCCATTCCAAGCCAACATTGGGAGGAGGTTTCGATGGATTTTATCACAAGCTTACACAAGTCCAAAGAAAAGAGTATCATCGTGGTGGTAGTCGACAGACTTACCAAGAATGCACACTTTGGTGCAATATTGCATCCATTTAAAGCTAACATAGTTTCTACTGCATTTATGGACACAATTCAAAAGATACATGGAAACTCAATGATTATTGTAAGTGGTAGAGATCCCATTTTTATGAGAAATTTTGTCACAAAATTATTTTCTTTACTTGGTACTCAACTAGCTCATAGCTCATATTATCATCCTTAATCTGATGGGAAAACTGGGATTGTAAAAAAAATGTTTGGAAGGATATCTTTGTCAATATGTTTTTGATAAACAGACACAATGGATCAAATGGTTGTCTCTGGCTGAATGGTGGTATAACACTTCCTTCCATAGTGAAGAAAAGATAACCCCATTTATGGCACTTTATGGATATCATCCACCATCCATAACATCATATTGAAGAGAAAATTCTAAGGTCCAAGTAGTGGAAGATCACATTCGGCATCAACAAAAAGTTATCCAACACTTGAAGGATAACCTCACTTTGGTGCAGAATGGTATGAAACAACAGGGAGATCAACATCGCAGTGAGAGAAGTTTTGATGTATTTGATTGGGTATTCCCATAGCTACAACATATAAACAAATGTCCCTCAAGCAAGATAATAAGGATAATAAATTATTGCCAAAGTATTATGGTCTGCACAAGGTGTTGCAAAATATTCATAGCATGGCATACAAATTTGAGCTTCCTGCAACTTCAAGAGTGCACCGAGTTTTCCATGTTTCATGCTTAAAGAAGGTTATAGGTGAAAAAATCCAATTTCAGACAATATTGCTAGAACTTGATGAGGAAGGAAAAATCATATTGGAACCTGAAGCAGTCACAAAAACAAGAACTTAATAGCTAAAAATCGATCAATTTCAAAATATCTCATCAAGTGGAAGAACTTACCCACTGAATATTCCACATGGGAGGGTGAGAATTTTATACAAAAGCATCGAGAACTACTCAAGAATTGAGAACACTTTTTTGAAGGAGAGGAGCATGTTAGGTCACTATAATACTAGTGATTCCCCCATTACTATTGTCATTATATCCCATATTGTTATTTTTGTACCCCTATTGTCCCCATATTGTTATTATTGTGCCCCATAGAAGCCCACAATTGTTATTAGTTTACCTTTATATTATTATTATTATGTCGGCTTGGATTATATTTTGAACCCTTAGACTCCTATATATAGAAAGGAGGTTTTTTCATTTGTATCATCCAAAACATGTTCATTTGTGTAATGTAAAGGATGTTTCCCTCTAGAAGAGGCTTATTTTGAAGGCGTTAATCTATTTTTTCTTCTATTTTGTGAGCTCATTGCATAACATTTCAATTCCTGAAATTTTACTAATTTAGTGTTCGCATGCATGAGTGTCGAGCTTAATTTTGGTATAAAGAGTGAGTGTAGAAAAGTCGAGAGCTAACACATAATGTCACAAATTCAACTTATATGCATTATTCATTATTAAAAGATTGTCAATAATAAAACCCTACACATATGTTTAATTATTTAATTACTTGATTTCTAATCTCCTTAGGACATAAGAACATGATTATGCTAAACTATGAGAAGTGTTCCAAGAAAAATGTACTTAATTAGAGAGTTTTCTACACATATCGAAATAAAATTATTATGTTGTCAATGAATTTAAGCAATAATATCATATACATAGTGATATTCCATGTTTAAGGGTGGACATATGTGAGTGCAGAATTTTATATTCCTTGTTTGAAACACCATCCTTCTACACATATATAAAAGTGCTATGTTGTCATTTTGAAGAAAGAGAAACAACTTTTGACCCAATTGTAACAATGCTTGTTTAATAATATTGAATCAAATGACTATCATGTGTGGAGGAAGAAATGAGAAGGTTTATATTATCCCAAGATTACCATATCACCTAGATTCTATTCAGAGGAAGCGTGTGCATAGAGCAAATTCACATGTGCATTTCATTGACTGTATCTACTAAAGAACTTTATTGAATACATAAGTAGCTATCCAGAGATGGTTGTTTGTATCCGACCACAAATGCATGTGCGAAAGAGCTTTCAATTTTCCAAAGATATGTACAATCTTTATCAAAATAATAAATGTACAAATATATTTTTTAGTTATTATTTATTAATGGTTTTCGCAAGCATTTCTGCTTGCTCACAACATCTGGTATCCACATCAATTAATAAAAACTTCATATGTGAACAATTGGTAGTTTGGAAGAGAAAGTTGTATGTAGTGTCAATAAGATAATTAATTAAAGGCTTTGATGATAAGATCAAATGTAAACTATTTTTCCATCTTTTGAGCTCATCGATGTTGCATTTTTTTATGCATATTATTTTGATCTTGGAGTGGTATTAGCCATTGCTATTTATCTGATTATTAGTTGGAGATAACAGATGCCCTATATATAAAATTACCCGAGCATTGTAATCATTTTTCATTAATGTTAAGTGATCACATTTGTACATGATATTGATGTACCATTATATTCAACACTTGTACAGTAATGGGCATGATCACAACGAACTTATATTTGTTTATTTTGTACATCCATGCTATTTAGTACACATATATTAACTGCAGTAAAGAAATATCAGTTACTAAAGTAAGAAAGGAAATATGTTTTGGCTTTCGAGTTTTATTTTACCACCTACCGTTAATGTTCACTTTTCTATTTTTAATTTCTATTAATTGAAAATGTTAAACATGTCAATAAATCTATAAATGATATCTAAATCTAGTAACGGATAAGAAAAAATGGCAATAAGAACTATTCCCATTAGACTATTAAGTCATGACTGATATCTTTATTAGATGAAAACCTTTGTTAGAAATCATGAGAGAATATATAGGCAGCGAGTTGAACATGTTCTGGCAATTAACATTGTACTGTGATCTTCAAAACCGTGTATTAGAGTGTTCGAAAATCAATCTTCAATCAACATTTTTGATAGGGAATTATCAAAATAAAATGAATCATCAATGATTTAGTGGTGCTGGCTATATTAGTAAATAAATCAATTTCTAATCGAAGTAGTTGGGCACTTTTGCATATAATATTTATTTATGATTACTTAGAGTTATTGTTGGAATTTTTAAAGGCAATTTTCATGGTTTTCATGAGATTTATTCCTGCATATATGCACTTATCCATTTTGAAAGCTTGTGCACCAATCAGATTTTGCAAAAATTTTGACCCAAAATCATGAATCGTAGAAATTTTTGACAAATTTTGAGAGATTTAAATGGAACAAAGCATTAAAAAACCTTTGAAAATGTGGTACACATAGACAATTTCCTTATATTGTATCGGATTTTCCTATTTTTAATGACATGTATATCAATGATATTAAATCAAGAGCAAAATGCATAGTGAGTGGATAAGATGGTTTTGAAATATTGATACTTATTCCCATTAATACTTGTAAATGTTGGCTTTGATATTTTAAATTTCTAGTTATTAAGATTATCATATGTTATATTTTCGACAAGAAGAATAGTAACACCTAGTAGCTAGGACTAGAGCAGTAAATTACGAATTTACCCAACATTGCAAGAAAATATAAGTACTAGATAAAGAAGCAAGATATTCACACTTATATAATGAACTAAGCGGTATTTGAACTTTCCAATGGAAGATAAGAGAAACACAAACATTTGCAGTAGCGAATACTTTCTTAGAGTCACCACTAGGTGGACTCAACATTATTCAACAATTCATTTTGCCAATTGTTGGGTTCTGTTATTTTCTTTCCATGACTAGCCCACGTAGTTAACCAGGGGGTTAGAGGGGGGCCGGAGCCCCTCTTCATTGTGCCAATTATGTAGCGGGGGGGTTTGTTTAAATGGGGTTTGTGGCGCACTCGTAACCCCACTTTATGGGGTTCAGGGTAGCGCCTCGAAAATTTTTGGTTTTGGACCCTATGTTAGAATGGGCGGACCCACCTATGGTTTTGTGCATGATTTTCGCACATGTTTTTGCACGTGATGGTTTTTGATCCATGGTATCAGATGCGATGGTTTTTGGTCCACGGTATTGGATGATTCGACATGTATAAATATGTATTATAACATTGAAAGGAATATAATGAAAAATCAAGTTGGTAGTCCCGGTTTTGGGATCCAGGAGAAAATCTCTGTGTATATGTGTTTTATGTATTATGCTCTTGCATTGTTTATTTTATGTGTTTTAGAATTCGTATGCAAGTAATTTCTGTATGGGGTTAAAGCCTACATTTGGAATGAGAGCAGTTTTGGTTTCAAGGGGACGCCTTTGTTGCTAAGGGGTTTCGCTTGGGCATGTGGTAGACCCTGTTTAGTGGGAGATCTGTGAGATCAATTATGGTGGTAAAAGAAGATGGTGAGCAGTGGAAAGATAAAGATCAAGAAATTTAATGGTCATAGCTTTGAGTTGTGGAAACTCAATATGGAGGATCTGTTGGTAGATAAAGATCAATGGATCATGGTAGATCCGGGTACTAAATCAACGGGAGTGTCCAATAAAGAATGGAAGAAGTTGGATCAGAAGGCAAAGGTCACAATACGATTGTGTGTCTCAGATTTAGTATTATTGAATGTATCAGGGGAAGCTACAACAAAGGCTTTGTGGGACAAGTTAGGGACTTTGTACCAATCTAAGTCTTTCGTGAATAAAATGTTCCTACGAAAAAAGCTATATAACCTGAGGATGAAAGACGGAGACTTGGTGACAGAGCATCTAAAGGCATTTAATATTGTGTTAGGTCAGTTAGCATCTGTTGATATTAAAATTTTAGATGAAGACAAGTGCATTAGTTTGTTGTGTTCTCTAGCAGATTCGTGGGATAGTCTGGTTATTGCAATAGGTAGCAATGCAACTACCTTGCAGTTTGATGAAATAGTCTCAGCCTTGCTGACGAAGGAGATGAGACGGAAAAATATGAAGAGGAAGAATGGTGATGTCTTGTCTATACGAGGACAGTCCCAGAACAACAATAAAAATAAGTTATCGAGTGGGAGATCTAAATCTCCAGGAAAACCTGTAAAGGTGGGGCGTTGGAAATTCACAAAGGAAGGGCAGTACAAAATGGACTATAAATCTAAAGCTCCTGACAAAGGAAATGGATCTGATGATGCTTCTTCTACAGAGGTGAAAACCACCTTAGATGAAGGTGGGGATGTGTACTTGGCTTCTTCAAGTACACATGTAGATCATGAGGCATGGTTGATTGACTCAGGTGCATCCTTTCACTTCACTGCTCATAGAGAGTGGTTCTACGAATATGATAAATAGAATGGTCGTGATGTCTTCTTAGGGGATGACAGGAAGGCTAGAATCATTTGTCGAGGAAAATTAAAGTTGAAGTTGCAAGGTGGAAGGGTTAGAACACTTCCGGGTGTTCTACATATTCCTGCATTGGCCAGAAATCTAATTTCTGTAAGCAAGTTGGATGATGTATGTGTAAAAATAGTGTTCAAGAAGGATACCTGTAATATGGTTCAGGGAGCACTGGTATTGATGTGGGGAGTTCGAATTGGAACTTTGTACAAGCTACAGAGTAGCACAATTATTGATAGGTGCAACCGTTCTATGGTTGTGCAATAGAAAATCTAGTTGTCTCTAGAGAGAAGACCATGTTGTGGCATCAAAGGCTTCGACATATTGGAGAGAAGGGCCTTCGAATACTTCATGGTAAAGGTATGGTAGAAGGTATGA
>APFE030300984.1:168515-190641 GCA_000404065.3 Pinus taeda | reverse complement strand
AAATCTAGTGGTCTTTGGAGAGAAGACCATGTTGTGGCATCAAAGGCTTGGACCTATTGGAGAGAAGGGCCTTCGAATACTTCATGGTAAAGGTATGGTAGAAGGTATGAGTAATAGCTCTCTGGATTTTGATTTCTGTGAAAATTATGTATATGGGAAGAAAAATTGGGTGAGTTTCCCCTCTAGTGGTCAGAGGGTGAAACATATATTAGGGCTTGTGCACAATGATGTGTTTAGACCTGTGATGGTTCCATCACTAGGTAAGTCTATGTATTGTGTGTCATTTATAGATGACTTCTCATGGAATACATGGGCATATTTCCTTAAGAAGAAATCTGAAGTCGTTGACAGGTTTAAAGAATTTAAGGCTCTGGTGGAAAACCAGACAGAGAAGAAGATAAAGGTGTTGACGACAGATAACGGTGGAGAGTTTTGTAGTAAGGAATTTGAAGAATTCTGCAAGAAGTGTGGTATAGCATGACAGAAGACTACTCCATATACACGTCAGCAAAATGGAGTTACATAAATAATGAACAAGATGTTGGTGGAAAGGGCAAGAAGCATACTCAGTGGTGCCAAGTTAGGACAGAAATTATGGGCAGAGGCAGTGGAGACAACATGTTACCTGGTCAATAGATCACCTTCATTAGCGTTCGAGGATAAAACTCCACAAGAGGTATGGATTGGTAATAAACCCTCTCTTTCACATCTGAGGGTATTTGGATGTGATGCATATGTATAGGTTCCAAAGGAGAAATGAACCAAGTTGGATAGTAAATCTGAAACGTGCATCTTTATTGGGTATAAGGATGGTTTAAAGGGTTATAAGCTTTGGAACCCAGTAACAAGGAAGGTTGTGTATAGCCGAGATGTGGTGTTCAGAGAGGTGAAACATGTTATTAAACATGAACTTCAACCAAACAAACCTGAGAAGATAGAGTTTGAGCTAAAGGAGGAAGAATCAGACAATACAACAGAGGAGGAATCAGAAGTTGAAGAGCCACAAACTCCGGGTGTGAGAAGATCAGTTCGAGAAAGAAGGCAACCAGAAAGGTATAGTCCATCTACTTTATCTTCAAAGTTTTCTTTATCTATTATTGATGATGATCCCAGATCTGTGAAAGAATTAGTAGATTTAGAGGATGACAAACTCTGGAAAGAGGCCATGGTTGATGAAATGGCATCTTTGAAAAAAAATGAGTCTTGGGATCTGGTGGAGTTGTCGGCTGGAAGGAAACTCATTGGTAGCAAATGGGTGTTCAAGAAGAAGACAAATGTAGAAGGAAAGGTGGAGAAATACAAAGCTCGGTTGGTAGCAAAAGGTTATTCCCAGGTGTCGGGAATTGATTTTGGTGATATTTTTTCTCCTGTTGCCAAGGTAACTTCTATTGGATTACTTTTATCTGTTGTTGCTGCTTTTTATTTTGCAGTAGAACAGATGGATGTGAAGATAGCATTTCTTCACGAGGATCTAGAAGAGGAAATATACATGAAGTAGCCTGAAGGCTTTGCGGTGAAGGGTAAGAAAGAACTGGTATGTAAGTTAAAGAAGTCTTTGTATGGGTTAAAACAGTCACCAAGGATGTGGTATCAAAAATTTGATACATTTATACGAGGACTTGGGCTTCACCAGAAGAAAAGCAGATCACTGTGTGTATTTTAAATTAATTGGTGACTGTGTTATTTATCTAGTCTTGTACATGGATGATATGTTGTTGGTTGGAAATGACAAAGAAATTATCTAGGATTTAAAGACCCAATTTTCCTCCAAATTTGACATGAAAGATCTTGGTGCTGCAAACTATATTTTGGGCATGGAAATTAAAAGAGATCGACCAAGCTCTAGTTAAACCAGAAGAAGTATGTCGAGACAATACTGTAGAGGTTTAATATGCAAGATAGTAAACCGGTGAGGGTTCCTATTCCTGTAGGTGTGAGTTTATCCACTGAACAATGTCCCAGATACAAGAAGAGGAAGAGGACATGTCCCGTGTTCCATATGCAAGTGTAGTCGATAGCCTGATGTATGCAATGGTTTGTACTAGACCAGACACTGCACATGTAGTAGGAGTATTGAGCAGGTTTACGTCAAAACCAAGAAAGGAGCATTGGACAATAGTGAAGCAGGCTTTGAGGTATTTGTGTGGCACTAGTGATTATGGTTTGTGCTACCAAGAAAGACTAGGATTGGACAGAGTGTTGGATATTTGTGGCTTTGTTGATGCAAACTGGGGTGGAGATCTGGATCAGAGAAGATCTACAAGTGGGTATTTGTTTAACCTATTTGGAGGTGTAGTCAGTTGGATCAGTAAGAAAAAATCTATAGTGGCACTATCAACTACAGAGGCAGAATACATGGTAGCCACTCATGCAAGCAAGGAAGCAGTTTGGTTGTAGAGATTGTGGTCAAGTATGGGGTTAGTACAGGAAGCTATAATGATAGACTGTGATAGCCAAAGTGAAATTTTCTGAATCCTGTATATCATTCAAAGACAAAGCACATTGATGTTTAGTATCACCTTGTAAGGGATATGATAGAAGACAAAAAGGTGTTGCTAGTAAAGGTGGACACTTTGAAGAATATTGCAGATGCATTGAAAAAATCTCTAAGCTCTGAGAAGTTCTGTTGGTGTAGAGAGATAATGGGCATTTCATGGCTAGAAAAATTACTAATATGTCTTGTGGCCCCCTATGGAAAGAAAACAACAAGTGGGAGAATGTTGGATTGTGTTATATTCTTTCCACGACTAGCCCACGTAGTTAACTGAGGGGTTAGAGGGGGCGCGGAGCCCCCTTCATTGTGCTGATTGTCTAGCCGGGGGTGGTCATAGGGTGTTTGAGGCACACCCGTAACCCCACTTTATGGGATCTGGGGCAACGCCCTAGGAAAATTTTGGTTTTGGACCCTATGTTAGGATGGGCGGACCCACCTATGGTTTTGTGCATGATTTTCACACATGCTTTTGGACGCGATGGTTTTCGGTCCATGGTATTAGACGTTATGGTTTCGGTCCATGGTATTGAATGCTTCGACATGTATAAACATGTATTATAACATTGAAAGTAATATACTGAAAAATCAAGCTAGTAGTCCTGATTTTGGGATCCAAGGGAAAATCTCTGTGCATATGTGTTTTATGTGCTATGCTCTCGCATTGTTTATTTTATGTGTTTTAGAATTTGTATGCAGGTAATTTCTATACGAGGTTAAAACCTACACCAATTTCTCAGGTTTTTTCATAATTTTATCTAAAACATATTTCCTTTTCTACACAATTGTTTATGGATTTGTATTTTCTCATTTCACATTTTATGAATATAGGAACTTCATGAAATGTTTCAACATATTCCATACTCATTACATCTTATCAAATCTATCACATACAATGTATATTCTATTTTATCAATTTACTATTGATTTGATTTTTTCCTCGCATCTTTCATTTTCTTTCCGTAAAAAACTGAATTGCATCCAAGCAAAGAATTAGTTCAATATTTTCATGTCATAATGTGCAAGTAAATAGCGTGTCTAAATATTTGTATAGTTCAAAATATGTCTACCCACCACGTAGTTTATAAAATTTGGAAACAATCAAGTTTCAAATATTGACAATGGATCGTAAAAGAGTTGCTCACAGAACCATTATTATTAGGGAGGGAGTGAAGAAACAAAAACCCATAAATCTTACACAACAATCTTCATTTTCCACACCAACCACTGGTTCAACCTCATCCACGATTCCAAGAAAGAGAAAAAACCTTGGTTTTGGCAAACTGGTTATTGGTGAGCTAGCAAGCCTTTGAGATGAGCAAGATAATATTCACAAATTATTTTTAGACCGAGCACATCTAGTTAAAACCAAAAATTCCTAAAGTTTCATAAATAGAGAAAGAATTCAACATGATAAAGAAGTGGAAAGTCATAGTATTGTACCACCTAACAAGGTTACTACTTATTTAGTAGAGAATCAGAAGATAATGGAGAAAATTGTAGAAAAGGACAATAAACAATAAAAAATGCAGCATATGACAAATAAAACAAAAAATTGAGTTGAAAAGGAAACATTTGAAAATAAAAAGATTAGGAATCAAGAACCAGTGGATATTGATCTATCTGACATTAACACAAAGTGGCTCATGGTATTGCATCAAGCTAGCAACGATGCAATTACTGAGTGAGATACCAAATTGCATGGAGAAAATATCACATTCAAAAGAAAACTAACAGAACTACAAGGCATTGCAAATCCATTTCCTCTCCTAATTATTCCACTAGAAATAGAGTCAACTTCATTGCCAAGTTATACTATT
The DNA here is from genome assembly GCA_000404065.3 of Pinus taeda. Taxonomy (NCBI): domain Eukaryota; kingdom Viridiplantae; phylum Streptophyta; class Pinopsida; order Pinales; family Pinaceae; genus Pinus; species Pinus taeda. The sequence continues at coordinate 186,330 of APFE030300984.1, read as the reverse complement.
ACAACACTAAAAACATGTAACCAGGTTGTGAATCTACTTAATGGAGTGAATAAATATATCATCCACAATATATGCAAAAGATTAGAGCTTATTGATGATGCATGGAAATAAATTTTTTATTTAATGCATTTGAAAGAGAAAATGGAGACATTTATGAATTTGGTTAACAACGATCTTGATGAAGACAACAAATTCATTAAAAATGAATTGGTTACTTTTAGAGAGAGGCTAGAACTACTCTCTAATATCATAAAGAAAAACCAATAGCTATCATATGTTGATCAAATGAATCAATTGGAACTTGGATGGGTGGAGAAGATTAATACACTTGAGCATATCAATTCTTAATATAGTGACCTATGCAATAGGAGAGGTGGTGCCTATTTTAGGTCAATAGATATTAAAGAATTATTAGATGATTTATGCATTCAGAAAGGTTTTGAATTAATTTTAAATGGCATGGTACAAACTAAATTGCAGTATAAAAAGGGAAAATGGTAGTGGATATTGAGAGCATCTCTAATTTTACTACATAATACAATGACACATGGCTAATTAAGGTCGATGAAAATGGTAGTGGATATTGAGAGCATCTCTGATTTTACTACATAACACATTGACACATGGCTAATTACTTTTGTGAAAGTCGATAACCAAAAATCCGATTTGACTATGAGGTGCAAGAAGAAACTACTTAAACTGAAGAAAAAAAAAAAAAAAAAGAAGGTGAAAATGGAAATTGTAATTGCCCCGGACATGGATTACATTAAAAATATGGTGAACATATTTGTTCAACAAGTCATGGACTCGTCACATATCTAATAGAGGCATAGTCATGGAAATTGATTTTTTATAGTGCCAGTATTTTCAAATTGTTCAACATTTGATTTCTTGGTAGCTAATATAAGATAATTTATCTTTGTTAATTATGTTTTGTTGATTTTTTCTCATTACTATATACAAATTTTTCTTTTCTAGTTTAAGATGCCTTTCAAGAAAGCACAACCCTAGTTTCCACTAGAACAAATGCATTTACTTTATAGTTTATTTTCCACAATTCCAACTCTCTTCCACAATTTTACATTTCAATGCTATGTTTTGAAATGATCTCGTACTTATCTCAAGTACCGTTATGGTCATTGAAATTTTATTCTGAATACAATTCTTATTGAATCTAACTCTAACTTTGTGTCAATGTTATTATAGTGTTTTCTATAAATTTCACAAGATATGATTTCAACTTTTCTATTATATTCATTGTTGTATTTTTATTTAAATGGAATTGAACATTCGAAAATGGTTCTTCATCTAATATATATATCTTTTAATAATAAATTAGTTGAACAATGTCTTCAAAACTCGACAAACATCATTCCGTAGAGTGTAAAAATCCATGGAAACTTTCCATTGTAGTTGATCCTCACTACGAGATTTGACATAATCAAAGCTCACTATAATTTTACATATGCATATTGATTAACTATTTATGTTTCTGACACACCCTTTCTACATACAACCAAATAAATCTCTTTATTACAGTTTTGATCATGTTGAACTTCATTTGGTGATTATGTATAATTTAAAACTTTTAACCAGTTAGTATGTAAAGAATTGAGTGCCTAGTTCCTTGTACATAGTTGTCATTGTGCAGAGGTTGCAATGAAAAGTTTCAATATGCAGAGCAAGATTCTTGTACACAATGAAAAGTCTGGACAAGGAATAATGTACTTAAAAACCTTTAAACTAAAAAATCATAAATATAAATTAAATTAAATTAAAACCTTTAAACTTAAAAATCATAAAAATAAATTAAATTAAATTAATTCTAATCATGGTGAGGAAGTTTTTTTCTAATACCAATGTCTTGAATCTAAACAAACTTTGAACTATTCACTATTTAAAAATCGAACTACAATAACTATTTTCCATTTAAAACTATCTAATCATAAAGTCTTTTATTTGTGTTCGAAGATGTTCTTTTAAATTTTGTTTTATATCTCATACTTCGTTATTCATTAAAATGAAAATTAACATTTGGAAACTATGTAAGATCTCAGACATACATCACTTAAGAATTCAAATACTAACTTAGTTCATCTAAGTTAAGATTTGATGATACCATTAACACTTTTAATAGATTGATGATCTTTGTTTGTTAATTGTGTGTCATTTAAAAATTTCTAATCAACTCATAAAAAAATACTTTAATGCTTAGTTCCTTGTACAAAGCTATCGTTTTATGAAGGTTACAATGAAAATTTTCATGGTGCAAAATACGTTTTTTCTGCATAGTGAATCTTTGCACAAGGAATGTAATACTTCAAAAACTATATATTTAAAAATAATAGATATTAAACCATCTTTCTAACAAAATCAATTGTATTTAATGATGAATTATAATCACGGTTCTATGCCAATTTACTATCTAAATATGCATTATTTATTATTAATTAGTACTTGTTTTAACTTTTTGGCAGTCTAAAGATGATATAGTTTATAATATGAGAAGAAGTTTGTAATGAAGAACCTTTTACAATGTAAAGTAGGCCCTTACTGTTTTTACTATTTATATGTAATTTTAATTCATCGGATTAGAATGGTTAGTTACACTTTAGAATGGTTAGTTACACCACTGCTTGTCCAATGAATCATGGAATTCAAATCTGATCCTATTCATGGTTTTACGCAGTTAGATAATGAATATCAATAAGTAGAACAATATTGCGAAGAGCACCATTGTTCGACATATGTTTGAATCATTATGTTATAATTTCCAAAAAACAAAACTCACTTGCAACCCAATTCTAAAGCGATTATTTGATAATAGGACTTTGTAAACACTTCTGCACATGTACCTAATTTTTGAAAAATAAACATAAACAAAGCTTTTGCTCAAACATGGAAAGAAAATGGGCTTGGTAAGCAACTCACACATTTATATTATAACATAGTAATGCAAATTTCTCTTCCATCAAAACCCAATATGGACATATTCATTATTTATGACAAAAATATTATGAATAGTATTTTTTTTTTGCTCGATAAAGACTAAATCTATTAAGTAAAAGAAAAATATAGTACAAACATGAGAAGCATGAGACTGTCAGACCGGAAATGATGGATCCATCAACCTCGGTCCCGGAAGGAAGAAGCCAACTCACAGTAATCAACAAATAACTCGAAAGCAAAAACAGACTAACATGCTTTTACCCCACAGGGGTAGAAGCTACAACACAGACTTTTTTCCCTTTCTTTTTATTGACTTTCATCCAGCCATCCTGGGAAGAATGAGCTAGAACAACTTGAAGGCTGGAAGTCTCGATCTTCGGGCACTCCTTTTCTGAATCCGAGGAAGTCTCATGGGCGCGTTTCTGGGAGGGAGCTGATACATGGGCGAGCCCCTTCGAATCCGTAGGCGGATCCATCGGCTGAGGCGCCTGGTCCTGATCCGTATCGCTTTCCTCATCCTCCGAACTAGGGGAGCAAGAGCTTCCGGCTGGCGGCGGAGGGCAGGGAGTCCATCATTTGGATTTGGATTTTGCAAAGAAGCCCTTTTTCATATTTGCTGCCAGCGAAGGGCAGGAGATCTGCAGGTGCCCTGTTAGGTGACAATGGCGGCATCGGAAGGCAGTGTTTTCGTAGTCTAGAAACTGGGTCCATACAGAGTCATTGATCTTAAGATTGATTTGCTCTGGCAGTCCCTTGCTTAAATCTAGCTCTACACATACTCTAGCATATGTGTAGAGCCCTTGTTGTTCTCTCTCATAGTCGCCCATTAAGAAGCGGCCCAAGGTGTTGCCTATTTGTCTGTATGCCTCTATGCGCCATAGTTGTATTGGGAGATTAGGAAGTCTTATCCAGACCGGGGCTTTGGTGATGACTGTTGTAGCTGGGTCGAAGTCTGGGAACCATGGGGTTAGGAAGAAGCCTGCTGTACCCATGAACCAGGGGCCGTCTTCTAAGGCCATCTCGTAGTGTTCGGAGTGATTGAACAGCACTATGAAGTATCCCTTAGCACAGAAATAAACATTGCAATGATGAGTCCAGTTTTTTTTGATCCAGTCATACAGATCCTTGGAGCGTGGCCAGAGCCCATTGAATCTACATATGATGGCCCTTTCAGCAAATTTTTGGGTGCTGTCTACAAGATCAGAGAAGGAGATCTCAACAGAGGGAACCTCGTCCAACTTGTCAACCAAAAAGGGCTTGGGTTTGGGAGGTTCAGGAGATGATGGAATCTCAGAGCGTACTGCAGCTTTGTAGGAGAATGGAGGAGCAGAAGAAGATTGACCTGCAGCTCCACCTCTCAAGCGAAAGGAAAACACTAAAGAGTTGTTGTTTTGTATGCTGTAAAAAGAGAGAGGGAGCAGATCATCGAGCTGTTTACCTTGGAAAATAAGCCTCTGTAGGGCTGAGGGAATCCCTAGTCTGAACTCCAAATTTGCTTTGAGGTTCTGCACCAGATCTATGGGGCTGACCCATTGCATAACAGTCTTGCCAAAAACCTGTGCAATTTGAACCTGAAAAGGGGCAGAGGAAATTTCAGAAGAGTTCTGTTGCAGCACGGGGCCAGAGTCTTTAGAGATTCCCAGCTCCTTACGCCAAGGAGGCAGCGGGAGAGAAGGAATCTTTTGCTTAATGCGTTTGAAGCTCCTGCTCGGGTTTGTTGCAAAGGCAGGGGAATCTGAGCCGAAGAGAGGCCCCTTATCAGCGGAGGGACCAGCACTGCCCTGGCTAAATGTGCCTGAGCTTAACGCCTGGAGGAGCGCCTCTTCCTTCAGCACATCCTCCGCTTGGAGCCTCGACACATTAAAGCTTCTCCTGAAGATTTTGTATCGATCCCTTCTGTCAATCGCAAGATCGCTCAGGTGCCAAGCTGCGGGCGAGGACCGGGAGGAAACAGTGGCGGCGGCGGCAGCTTTGTTGTCTGGGATCATCACCGGCTCCGGGTTCCTGCACAAAAGCTGTTTAAGAAGAGAGGAGGAAGACTTCGCTCGCCAGATCTGGAGAGGTTTTGCCCCTTCAGCGGCAGAGAGCCGAGGCCGAACAGAGGCGGAGGGCACAGTGGCGGCGGCGGTTTTAGGGCACGATGCACCTCGCTCCATTTTTTCTTCTCTTGCACTCTTTACTCTGCTTTTGACAATATTATGAATAGTATTGCATAGGTTTAACATTTGCATTAATTAATTATTGAATGCTATGTTTGGTTTCAAAGTTTTCATATTTTTGTAAACATTAATTTCTCAATAAAAAATTGCATATGACACTAATGTTTAATTGTACATATAATGTGTACAATCTGTGATATTAAATTTCATGAATAAAAATTGATACTATATATTTGCTATATGAAGTGTTCCTTAGACATTGCATATTAGCTTTGAACTTTTTTAAACTCTGTATATACACTCAAACAAAGCATTTGGTGCAGATTCTCAACACAGACATAGTGAAATCTTGAAAAATTCTTTTACTTAATTTAAAAAATGTAAGCACAAATGAGGCTTTTATTAAATAATAAAATAATTGGACTTGCAAACAAAAAATATAGATTATTTAACAGTAAAATATTAGCAATAAAATCCTTTAGTATGGAGTATAGGGATCCAAACAATAAACGATTTATTTATAATAAAACTAAAGAAAAAAGAGAATACGAAGGTATTAATTATTCATAACTAAAATAATATTAATAATATTAGCAATAAAATATTTTAGTACAAGGTGAACAAATACAAACAAAAGACTATTCTCTGCATAACGAGCTTCCCGCACACTTGTTCACAAGAGAATAAACAATGATATCTTTGGAAATATGAAGATAAGCATTATTTACAATTCAAATAATACCAATAATATCATATATGTCACCAGAATCTATTTATCAATTAATAACAACTTCCAATATCAATGTGAAGTGGCTAGAAATTTTCAATGTCTGGAAAGTTTCATTCAAAAGGAAACAATTAAATAGCGATGTGATACATCATTCACAATTAAAATATTATCTATAGTATAACCATAAACAATGTTATTTTGAATAAAAATTGTAATTTATGTTTTAATACTAAAATATTAGCAATAAAATCTTTGAGTACAAGGTGGAAACATCGCACAATGAAATTTTGAAATCTTCATTCGCACAATGAACCTTGTCTGTGGTTCGTCACATCTACCAAATTTCAGAAATATAACCATTATTTTTTTTGTTAAATAAAATGTTGTTTTGTATAGATTTATGTTCCCACTACACACCACCTTTATTCAATTGACCAGTAAAGCATAAAGCATATCGAATCATGAGCTTTCATTATGTTAAACTCTACACTGCCCACAATTTATTACTAATTAAATTATAACCATTGGTCTTATACATGCACAAAAACCTCGACAAAACTTTTTTCACGAAGTTAACACCAAATAATACTCTCCCATCCATATCAATATTTCATCGTGGTATTAGCAAAACTTAATGTAAATGAGTCTCAAACTAATTGGTTTACACATATGGTAGGAAATAGGCACAATATTCAATGCAAGGAACTAAAGTAGGTCCAATCTCATAAGCACCATTTGGTTCATAACATAATCACTAATTATTTAACTATATTTTCTCCACATTTCCTTCATCTATGACGAACCTGTTTTCATATTCATGTATAGATACAAGCTAATCATTAGTACACTAGCAATAACTACAATAGGGAGAGGCACACCAACACCAAAAGCAATAGAACATAAGGATAAATATATTTATTTTAAAATAAATATATATACTTAAATTCGCTCAATATATATTGGAATGAGTATTTTATAATATTGATAGAGAGAAACTTATCAATATCTTCGCAACTAGGAGTCATAGTTGTGATAAGGTAATTATCTCTAGATTTAGAGAATGGTTATTAATAGTAGTACTTAACATTGATTAATTCTCGTATGCTAAGTGCAATTTTTTGCACAAGGAATGTAGAGAATTATTTTAGTAGTTTATATGTTGCTTTCTCTTAATGATTATGAAATATAATATGCTATAAACAAGAAAATTAACTCCCCTAAAAACCACTACAATACACAATATTAAAACTAATAAATGAGATTTGATATTGTGTATGGCTTTGATCATTGTGCACTCACTTTTTTGCATCCAAAGAAAATTGTGCACTTTTTTACATATTCATAAAAAATATAGAGCATAGAGTATTCGGTGCGGAAGAAGACCATATTACCAGAATATGAAGAAATCTCTATTGCACAATTTCATAGATTCAAACATTTCCAATTATAACACTGAATTGTATTTGAATGCTTCAAAAAACCAAAAATCAAATTCCTTAACCAAATAATAAAGGATAATGGGTTTGCTTTGTGGATGGTCTTTTTCTCTTACATATCAGTCTTTCCCACTTTAGTATTAAGATGGTAAAAATCATCTTACAACAAGCAATCATATCTAGTATGCATGTTTTAAACATTTCAATCTCTCTCATCTGATTAATAGAAAAAACTATAATTAATAGAGAAGAATCTTGCTAGTAAATATTAGTCACCTCAACATTTAATGTAGAGTTGTATACATTTGCGTCAAGCAGGAGTTGGCCTTTTTTGGCATACTGTTGCCACTTGGACACATTCTCCATAGGGCCATCTCCCAATTCCAATCATTTGAGATTCCCATCATAATGTTGTATACGGTTTCACAGACATACCTCTTAATCAAGTCTTGTGCAAGCAAGTTAAATTATACCAAAAACAAGAAATGACTATTCCATATAATTTATGCCTCAATAGTCAATTGAATAAAAGTTGTATTTAGTGTAAGGAAAATTGTGTATAAAACCACCTAAAATCTAATATTGTATATTAGCTTTGAAGGTTTTTGCACTTCCCCACTCAAACCGAGTGCTTCATGGGGATCGTGAACATCATTTCATAAACATAAGCACAAATATAGATTATTTAAAATTAAAATATTAACAATATAAGCATTTAGATGTTTGTGCAATGAATGTTGTATTTAGTACTAAAATAAAAAGTATATAAATATGGATTTTTCCTAACCAAAATATTACCGATAATATCAGGAACAAAAGTAGTGTTGAAGTATAGAAGATTACGCATCAGTGAGCTTAGGAAGAGAATTATCCCCTTTTGATAAAATGGTTGAAAATGGAAGTTTTCAAATCATTACCCTTTGTCCTCGACAATCCACGTAGAACACTGTTCGATTCACGATGATAAGTGCGGCTACTGTCCTGTCCAGGATGGGCATGTTAAGGTGAGCTATAGTAGCTTTGCATACTCATAGGACTCAATGCATAGCTAGCTACGCACACGAAACCTGAGTAAACGCAATCATCTTGAATGGATGAATTTTACCTGAATTAAGAAGAAGAATATCCATGTAGAGTCAAAGAACAAGCTATGAAATTACTCGGACCCCTTCCTTCACTCTCATACGCTTTACGTTCTCTCATCCTACTTCAAACCTCTCTGGCCATTGGAAACCATGAAACGGAACCAATATATTATCGAGCAGCACAGTGCAGAGATTAATTGTGAACAACATAAAAATCTTCAATTTAGTATACCTCAATGACTGTTAAAGTATTAATTTCAACTGTCATGCGCATTTATTCCAAAAAACCACTAGTTTCCATCGCACCGCCTTTCTCGCAATGGTGGTATTTTCTCAAATGGCAGTGATGAAAATCATCCGCTGACACGTGTCCTTAGGCTCATTTCCAAAACAACTTTTCATCCGAACGTAAACTTCGGCAAGAAAAGTCCATGCGATATTGTCAACAGCTGTCCGATCAATGAGGGGTAGATCAACGATAGATACAAGCCTACAGCAATGAATTTGCGTGGAGTGAAAGTTTTTGTTTTTGACCGCCAAGTTTAACAGTAAAATAATTAATGAATTTACTCAGGTTATGTTGGTAAAATTTAATTTTATTATTTGTTTAATTCATGGGAAGTATGGGCATAGGTATATGTAATGTTTTAATTTTATTATTTTTTATTGTCTACGGGAGTATGGTCCAAAGTAATATGCAATGTTATTTTGTTTTGTTGTTCATGGAATGTGTAATGAAATGCACAGCAGTGCAAAGTAAAAAAAGGGAAGAAACTTGCCGCAGCAAATGTAAGTTTTTTTTGTTTATACACAACACTAAAAAAAATATGTTGTTCATTGCATTGTAATGTATTACACGCAGCAGCCTGTGGAAATGTTATGTGTAGTTGTTTGTTGAAAAAGGGAATGCACAACAGGGGGAGTAAAAATGTTTCGTTTTGTTCGTTGAGATAAATAATGTGAAAAATGCAGCAACATACTTAAGAGATTTGTTTTTATACCAGTGAATGTAAAGAAATTTTACACATAGAAGTGTAAAATTTTCTAAAGAAACAGAGTAATTTTTTTTGTGGAAGTTCTTGTGTAAATCCCTATGAGAGAGGAAGAAATTTGTAACAGCAGTTTTTCTGGTTAATGAATACAAAGTTTTATTGTGCATGTGAAAATCTCTATTCTCCAACAAACAATTAAGTTTAGCTTCCTTGTATTAAGATCCTGTGGTGAAAACAAAGCATTGTTCTTTGTTCAGATTTTTTGTTTGAAATTAGCAGTAAATCTCCAACATGGTATCACAGCTTGTCGAGGCTCTTTGAAAGTGTCAAATACGTTGAAGGAAGGATTTTTGTTGCAGGAGCTTGTCCACCAGTGTGAAGGATTTTTGTTGCAGGAGCTTGTCCACCAGTGTGAAGACTCAGTCAAAAATCCAAGGTATTTCTCAAGCTAGTTTTTTGAGTTACTGTTGAAGACAGTCAGTGATTTTTAAATACAGTTAAGCATTTTGAAGCATAGTTAAGAGTGCAAGAATGGCTGGCTCGAGCACCAACATCAGCGCCAACACTAGCATGGGTATGGGTAATACTCATCTCCCACTATTTAATGGGAAAAACTATGACTATTGGGCAATAACCATGAAAGTCCTATTTGCCTCACAAGACTTATGGAAATTTGTTAAGGATGGTTTTGAAGAACCATCTGATGAAAATGAGTTTAATAATTTAACTCAGGCAGAGAAAGAATGGTTGAAGAGCTATAAGAAAAAGGATTCTAAAGCCCTCCTCTTCTTATATCAAGCAGTGCATGAGAGTGTGTTTCCAAGGATAGTAGTAGCCAAGACATCCAAAGAAGCATGGTAAACTCTCAAGACAACCTATGAAGGCATGGATAAAGTGAAGACAACAAAACTACAGTTGCTAAGGAGAGATTTTGAGAATCTATGCATGAAAGAATCAGATAATATTGACTCATTCTTCACACAAGTGATTGGTCTGGTCACATTGATAAGGACTCATGGAGAAATTATTGAAGAAAGGAGGATTGTGGAGAAACTATTGAGAGTCCTACCCTCAAAGTTCGATGTGATTTTCACCACCATAGAAGAGACAAAAGATCTCACAAACTTCTCAGTTGATGAACTACATGCATCACTGATAACACATGAGCAGATATTGAGTAGAAATGAAAACTCATCTCTAGAGCATGCCTTTAAGACCCATATGTCTTTTAGAAGAGGAAGAGGTCAAGGTAGAGGAAACAAGAGAGGAAGAGGCAGAAGCCAAAACAGAGGTGGTAGAAACAATCCAACAAATACTCAAGGATGAGGCAGCAATCCAAATCAGAACTAAGGCCAAGGCAGCAGCCAACAAAGTGGACAACATCATGCTTAAGGACAAAGGGGGGGAGAAACTTGCCGCAGCAAATGTAAGTTTTTTTGTTTATACACAACAGTAAAAAAAAATATGTTGTTCATTGCATTGTAATGTATTAGACGCAGCAGCGTGAGAAAATGTTATGTGTAGTTGTTTGTTGAAAAAGGAATGCGCAACACGGGGAGTAAAAATGTTTTGTTTTGTTCGTTGAGATAACGAATGTGAAAAATGCAGCAACATATGTAAGAGATTTGTTTTTACAGCAGTGAATGTAAAGAAATTTTACACACAGGAGTATAAAATTTTCTATAGAAACAGAGTAATTTTTTTTTGTGGAAGTTTTTGTGTAAATCCCTCTGAGAGAGGAAGAAATTTGTAGCAGCAGTTGTTCTAGTTAATGAATATAGAGTTTTATTGTGTATGTGAAAATCTTTGTTCTCCAACAAACAATTAAGTTTAGCTTCCCTCTGCTAAGATCCTGTGGTGAAAACATAACATTGTTCTCTGTTCAGATTTTTTTTTTAAAATTACCAGAAATTCCCAACAATAACTTCATTTATTCCTAAAGATGAGCACGAAAGTACATGAAAAAAAATCCTCCTTCCCGCCATTTGAGCTATGCTATGGATGAAATGAGTAACCTAAGCTTCAAAATTTTAAACATTTCAACTTTAAAAATTCATACGTAATTTTTAACATTATTTGAACTTTCAAAATACATAACCAATGAGGCATGAAAGGTTAAAATTATGTTGGTAAGTTTTATTCATCCCACATAAGATTAACTTGGTGCTAACACAAAGATACATCTGTTGTAACCATATTGCATAAGAAATTTAAAGTATAAAAAGTTTTTCAACTTTTGTTATTTTAATTTTAAGTATTAATTAAATTGAAGTAATTTTATTAATAATAGAGGGAATCAAATACACAGAGTAATAAACTTCTTCTCAACTTTTGATTAACTTGATTCCCTTTACTATATGAATTTGAATTTATATTGATTATTAATATGTTATAATTCAACTCCATGTTAAATATAAAAGCGATTATATATATTTTAGACAATAACTCATCATTATCAATTTACATTAATTATTAATATGTTATAATTTAATTCCATGTTAAATATAAAAGCGATTACATATATTTTAGAATATAACTCATTATTCTAAATTTACATTGTTTATTAATATGTTATAATTCAACTCCATATTAAATGTAAAAAAGATTACATATATTCTAAAGGATAACTCATCATTGAAATATTTTTAATTTTTAATTTCAATTTTAAATATTAATTAAATTGATGTATTTTTATTAAAAATCAAGAGGATGAAATGCATAGAGTAATAAACTTTTTCTCAAGTTTTGATTAACTTGTTTCCCTTTACCATATGAATGTGAATTTATATTGATTATTAATATGTTATAATTCAACTCCATATTAAACAAAAAGTGATTACGTATATTTTAGACCATAACTCATCATTATCAATTTACATTGATTATTAATATGTTATGATTCAATTCCATGTTAAATATAAAAGGGATTACATGTATTTTAGAACATAACTCTTTATTATAAATTTACATTGATTATTAATAGTATGTTATAATTCATCTCCATGATAAATGTAAAAGGAATTACATATATTCTAAAGCATAACTCATCATTGAAATATTTTATTTAATTAATTTTTTTGAAAGAGTTATAGGCTTTTTATTATGTTTATTATAAAATACATATTTTTTAATTAAATTAAATCTTAATTTTTAATTGTTATATGTTTATCTTTCTATCTAAAGTTAATACTATAATATTATTTTTGATTTTTTATAATTAAAATTTTTTTTTAAACAAATCACATGTTAGTTCCCATATTTAAAACAATTAACACAATATATTTTACTTTTGATTAAATAATCTTTATAATAATTAAGATATTATAAATAGGTGATAAGCATATTTGTAAAGTTAGAATATTTTTATATTTGCTAAGGTTAAAAAACAAAAACATTTTTAAAATAACATTTTATGACACTAACTGTTTTGAAATTAAATCAATTTTTAACTCTTAGATTGTCTATTTTGTAATGAAATCTAATATAATTTTTAAAATATTTGTCACAATACCAACTTTTTTGACTTTTTATGTCAACAAAACTATAGTAATGTTGAAATTTTACCTTAAAACTTTTTAAAGTGAACATTTATAATTTACTTAGTGAAAGTACTTTTCTTATTATTAATATTGTTTTTAAATGCCATATATCAACTCCATAGCTCTAAAATAATTTCACATAACCTCTTTTGACACAAAACTATAAAATCTATACAAAAAATTTATAAAACCTATAAAATAAATCAACAAATTACATGTAAAATTGTTCAAAAAACTATTTCTAATTTGATTCATTAACGCTAAAATTACTTTATTAACTAAATAAATTAGTTTTTAATATTATACCATACTTTTATCTATTGTGATTAATGGTAATCATTGTTATGCTCTTTTTGTTCAAGTTATATTAAATTTATTATTAATTTAACTAAATACTCACTATTAGCAACTCACTGTAGAGACGTGCTTTATTGCGGTGATGAAAAAGAAGAGGAAAAATCAAATATATATATATATATACGGGTTGGCAGTCAAACAGCGAAGATTACTTTCTTATTATAACAAAAATCTATATTTAACTATATAAACATGTTCGGTGAGGGATGAAGTTCTTTCTTAGCAGTTACACGACGTTATATGTCGAGTTCTATCCATTGCCCACTCAAACTTATCCATAAAACATTCTATGTATCAACAGTGCACCTATATCTGTAGAAATGAAACACTGAATCTAGGTTACACAAAGGACTGTTCGATAACATTAGAAGCTGACATTATGCAACTACTCAAATTGAGAATCCTTAGACATTGAAGTGTTCCTTAGACATTGTATATTAGCTTTGAAGTGTTCCTTAGACATTGTATATTAGCTTTGAACTTTTTTAAACTCTGTATATACACTCAAATAAAGCATTTGGTGCAGACTCTCAACACAGACATAGTGAAATCTTGAAAAATTACTTTACCTAATTTCAAAAACATAAGCACAAAGGAGGCTTTTATTAAATAATAAAATAATTGGACTTGCAAACAAAAAATATAGATTATTTAATACTAAAATATTAGCAATAAAATCCTTTAGTATGGAGTATAGGGATCCAAACAATAAACGATTTATTTATAATAAACAAGAAAAGAGAATATGAAGGTATTAATTATTCATAACTAAAATAATACTAATAATATTAGCGATAAAATATTTTAGTACAAGGTGAACAAATACAAACAAAAGATTATTCTCTACATAACGAGCTTCCCGCACACTTGTTCACAAGAGAATAAACAATGATATCTTTGGAAATATGAAGATAAGCATTATTTACAATTCAAATAATACCAATAATATCATATATGTCACCAGAATCTATTTATCAATTAGTAACAACTTCCAATATCAATGTGAAGTGGCTAGAGATTTTCAATGTGTGGAAAGTTTCATTCGAAAAGAAACAATTAAATAGCAATGTTATACATCATTCACAATTAAAATATTATCTATAATATAACCATAAACCAATGTTATTTGAATAAAATTATAAATATCCTTTAATACTAAAATATAGCAATAAAATCCTGATACAAAGTGCAAATATCCACAATGAAATCTTGAAATATTCATTCACACCATGAACCTTCTCCGTACTTCACATCTACCAAATTGCAGAAATATAACCATTATTTTTTTTAAATAAAATATTGTTTTGTATAGATTTTTGTTCCCACTACACACCACCTTTATTCAATTGACCAGTAAAGCATAAAGCATATCGAATCCTGAGCTTTCATTATGCTAAACTCTACACTACCCACAATTTATTACTAATTAAATTATAACCATTGGTCTTATACATGCACAAAAACCTCGACAAAACTTTTTTCACGAAGCTAACACCAAATAATACTCTCCCATCCATATCAATATTTCATCGTCGTATTAGCAAAACTTAATGTAAATGAGTCTCAAACTATTTGGTTTACACATATGGTAGGAAATAGGCACAATCTTCAATGCAAGGAACTAAAGCAGGTCCAATCTCATAAGCACCATTTGGTTCATAACATAATCGCTAATTATTTAACTATATTTTCTCCACATTTCTTTCATCTATGACGAACCTCTTTTCATATTCATGTATAGATACAAGCTAATCATTAGTACACTAGAAATAACTACACTAGGGAGAGGCACACCAGCACCAAAAGCAGTAGAACATAAGGATAAATATATTTATTTTAAAATAAATATATATACTTAAATTCGCTCAATATATATTGGAATGAGTATTTGTTTAATATTGATAGAGAGAAACTTATCAATATCTTTGCAACTAGGAGTCATAGTTGTAATTATCTCTAGATTTAGAGAATGGATATTAATAGTAGTATTTAAGATTGATTAATTCTTGTATGTTAAGTGCAATTTTTTGCACAAGGAATGTAGAGAATTATTTTAGTAGTTTATATGTTGCCTCCTCTTAATGATTATGAGATATAATATGCTATAAATAAGAAAATTAACTTCTCTAAAAACCACTACAATACACAATATTAAAACTAATAAATGAGATTTGATATTGTGTATGGCTTTGATCATTGTGCACTCACTTTTTTGCATCCAAAGAAAATTGTGCATTTTTTTACATATTCTGATAAAAAAATATAGAGCATAGAGTATTCGTTGCGGAAGAAGACCATTTTACCAAAATATGAAGAAATCTCTATTGCACAATTTCATAGATTCAAACATTTCCAATTATAACATTGAATTGTATTTGAATGCTTCAAAAAAACCAAAAATCAAATTCTTCAACCAAATGATAAAGGGTAATAGGTTTGCTTTGTGGACGGTCTTTTGCTCTTACATATCAGTCTTTCCCACTTTAGTATTGAGATGGTAAAAATCATCTTACAACAAGCAATCATATCTAGTATCCATGTTTTAAACATTTCAATCTCTATCATTTGATTAACAGAAAAGACTATAATTAATAGAGAACATTCTTGCTAGTAAATATTAGTCATCTCAACATTTAATGTACAGTTGTATGCATTTGCGTCAAGCAGGAGTTGGCCCTTTTTTGGCATACTGTTGCCACATGGACGCATTCTCTATAGGGCCATCTCCCAATTCCAATCATTTGAAGTTCCCATCATAATGTTGTATACGGTTTCACAGACATACCTCTTAATCATGTTGACCTTAATTTCTAAGAGTCTTGTGCAAGCAAGTTAAATTATAGCAAAAACAAGAAATGAGTATTCCACATGATTTATGCCTCAATAGTCAATTGAATAAAAGTTGTATTTAGTGTAAAGAAAATTGTGTATAACAGCACCTAAAATCTAATGTTGTATATTAGCTTTGAAGTTTTTTGCACTTCCCCACTCAAACAGAGTGTTTCATGGGGATTGTGAACATCATTTCAGAAACATAAGCATAAATATAGATTATTTAAAATTAAAATATTAACAATATAAGCATTTAGATATTTGTGCAATGAATGTTGTATTTATTACTAAAATAAAAACTATATAAATATGGATTTTTCCTAACCAAAATATTACCGATAATATCAGGAATAAAAGTAGTGTTGAAGTATGGAAGATTACGCATTAGTGGAGCTAGGAAGAGAATTATCCCCTTTTAATAAAATGGTTGAAAATGGAAGTTTTCAAATCATCACCCTTTGTCCTCGACAGTCCATGTAGAACACTGTTCGATTCACGATGATAAGTCCGGCTACTGTCCTGTCCAGTATGGGCATCTTAAGGTGAGATATAGTAGCTTTGCATACTCATAGGCCTCAATGCATAGCTAGCTACGCAGACGAAACCTGAGTAAACGCAATCATCTTGAATGGATGAATTTTACGTGAATTAAGAAGAAGCATATCCATGTAGAGTCAAAGAACAAGCTGTGAAATTACTCGGACCCCGTCCTTCAGTCTCAAAAGCTTTACGTTCTCTCATCCTACTTCAAACCTCTCTGGCCATTGGAAACCATGAAACGGAACCAATATATTATCGAGCAGCATAGTGCAGAGATTAATTGTGAACAACATAAAAATCTTCAATTTAGTATACCTCAATGACTGTTGAAAGATTAATTTCAACTGTCGTGCGCATTAACATTATTTGAACTTTCAAAATACATAACCGACGAGGCATGAAAGGTTAAAATTATGTTGGTAAGTTTTATTCATCCCACACAAGATTAACTTGGTGCTAACACAGAGATACATCTATTGTAACCATATTGCATAAGAAATTTGAAGTATAAAAAGATTTTCAACCTTTTTTTTTTTAAATTTTAAGTATTAATTAAATTGAAGTAATGCTTAATTATATACATAGAGGGAATCAAAATGCATAGAGTAATAAACTTTTTCTCAAGTTTTGATTAACTTGTTTCCCTTTACCATATGAATGTGAATTTATATTGATTATTAATATGTTATAATTCAACTCCATATTAAACAAAAAGTGATTACGTATATTTTAGACCATAACTCATCATTATCAATTTACATTGATATTAATATGTTATAATTTAATTCCATGTTAAATATAAAAGCGATTACATATATTTTAGAAGATAACTCATTATTATAAATTTACATTGATTATTAATATGTTATAATTCAACTCCATATTAAATGTAAAAAAGATTACATATATTCTAAAGGATAACTCATCATTGAAATATTTTTAATTTTTAATTTCAATTTTAAATATTAATTAAATTGATGTATTTTTATTAAAAATCAAGAGGATGAAATGCATAGAGTAATAAACTTTTTCTCAAGTTTTGATTAACTTGTTTCCCTTTACCATAAGAATGTGAATTTATATTGATTATTAATATGTTATAATTCAACTCCATATTAAACAAAAAGTGATTACAGATATTTTAGACAATAACTCATCATTATCAATTTACATTGAGTATTAATATGTTATAATTC